>VMDR010011681.1:0-28012 GCA_007922815.1 Macrotus californicus | reverse complement strand
ATGATGATAATATCACCTGGTTTTGTATAACAGTTTGTGCTTTTCAAAGCACTTTCGTGTAAATCCCTGAGTCCTGATAGTAGCCTAAAGAAAATCCCAGAGGGGGTATGCCAGGTCTGCTTGACAGGAGCTCACAGTCAGGGACAATGACATGGGCTCCAGTGCTGAGCTCACAGTCAGGGACAATGACATGGGCTCCAGTGCTGAGCTCACAGTCAGGGACAATGACATGGGCTCCCGTGCTGAGCTCACAGTCAGGGACAATGACATGGGCTCCCGTGCTCGTGAAAGCCACGCTTCCAGAGAACGACCAGCCATAGGCCCTGAAAGAAATCCATGGAAGACTTGTTAGTGTAAGGGTTTCTTTTGGAAGTTTCATTTCCTTCTTAGTAAAGATATTCTCAGATCAGCATGTTTTAGCTATTTTGATTCTAATTCAAGAAAGATGAGAACTTGGCTCTTCAAAACCTATGGTTAGCTTCCATCACTGTGTCCTGTATTAATTTTTTCTTTATGAGAAATAAAGGAAATAGAACTGAGTAGTTGACTCTGACACAGGAGACAATTGTTTGTTTTAAAATGTTACATTGCGCCTAAGCCAGAGATTTAAAAATTATCTAAAGTAAGGTTCCTTGGATTGGATTTGCCAGAGATGTGTCTATTTTATTGATTCTGCCAAAGAAACAGCTCTTGGAAAAAATTTCAATTAAATTGCTTTAACTTGTTTAAATTTATGAATGCATTTTAATATTTTTTCTTGTATTTTCTGTGGCTTTTAGAAACATCTTATTTATTTTCTGTTCCATTTAACAAGAAGTATATTACAATTACTGAATTTCCTAGGATTAGTTCTTGTGGACCCTGATATTTCTGTGCTATATTCATTTTATATGTGTGGACTTTTTTATCACCTCAAATATCTCAATGGTATGTAAAGGAGATTTTGGTTTACTAATCTTTGATTCAAGAACTATTTAGGAAGATACTGTTCTATTGTCCGAGTTGAAATTTTGTTTTTATTTTGTCCTTTTTTTTTTCTGCCTTTGCCTATTAATTTCTAATTTTTCTTCATTTTAATTAGACAGTTCAAAGGAATGGTAATTTCTTAAGGTGACGTGAAAGGAGTTCATAAGGGTCAAACGGGCAAAAATCAGCGCAGTGTTTGTTGAAGGAATGTTTGAGTCACGGCATTCAGTGAACAGTGAGTGACTACCTGCTGGGTGCCATGCACTCTGTTAGAAAGTGGAGAGAAACAGGAGAGGACTTGACCGTGCTAGTGGATTAACTGAAGTGTATCCATTGTCTTTAGACTCTGATTCACTATGAGGTCAGAACACACCCAGTAGGCTTGCTGAACTGCAAGCCTGAGTTTTCCTCCTGAATGGGATAATTGTACAATTAAAAAACTCTCCTGTTTTCCAATTATTTTAAATGAAAAAACTATAAAAATTGTGGAGGCGGGTTTACCTTGAAGCTAATGAGCCCTGGTTGAGGCTCCTCACTCTACGGACTCCTTACCAAGCTCTGGCACTGGGGCCATGTGGTCCTATTCTTTTGTTAAACTTGCAAAGGTAAGATTTTTCAATTCTTTTTCTTAAAGAAGTTCTCCTGGATCCGTTCTGTGGCAAGAGCTACTGTCCCTGCCATCTGTCTTACCAGGTAGCCATTCATTTAAAAGTCAGTAGATAATCTTTGTTGATTGTTTTTCCTTGGGAAATGTACACATATCTGTGAATAGTCACCAAAATAAACAACTTTTTATGTTTACATATATACTTAATGTTTCATTCGTGGCAAATATTACTCAGTGCCTCTAATTCCTTGAAAGTCTTTCAGCTATTCTAAAATACAGCCAACAAACTGGATGGAATCCTTAAGGAATCCCTTTGTTTTTACCAATATTTGTCCTAAAGTGTAAACATGTTCAGTGTTTGAAAAAGCCTGCAAGTTCTTCTCCAAGGCTTGTAAGATTGTATAATATATTTTCTGTGATTAATGAATAAGTGGCACTTGGTGTTTTGGAGTCTAGAAAGGTGATATTAACAGTGACCTCTCAGTGGTGACAAACTCAAGCTCCTGAAGCAGGCTCAGAGAGTTTTTATCCTTTTGTAGCTCCAGTGCCCAGGACAGTGCCCAGCATTCAGTAGGTGCGTAACAGTATTTTTTATATAAATAAGAGTGATGGGAAACCTGATAGCAATTATACAAAAGAGCCAGCTGGCCGAAGCTTCAGGCAGCCTGTTACAATACAAAACAATAACAAGACCCTCAACTGGGGTGAGTTAGAGAAAATGCTGTGATTCAGAGAAGGCTGGTTCTTAGTATAAGTAGACACCTCCTCTGTAGTGGACAAATTATAATGGCCCTTTCCTAGGACAATTGGAGTTGCCAAACATTATTTTGTGAGGACTGGTAGACTGAGCAATTAATTAAGATCAGTATATTAATTATGGAGAGAGGCCAGCACCAATTAAGTGATTAAATATATCAGCCTTCCAAGGGTGGCCTACAAGGAGCACTGTGAGCGTCTGGTACCTGCAGGGCTGCCGTGAGCACGAAGGGTTAGACTCCACTTCTCTCCACATCAGGTGTTGGTGGTCATAAGTGGGAATCCAGTATTTCTGCCATACTCGCACAATTAATCCCACGAAAAGAGAGTTTGGACAGACGTTTTCAAAGTTTCAAACAACTGACATGTTGCTTCTTTTTTTTCCCCCTAAAAGCAAACGTACTTAGCAGTTTCTCCTCCTCTCTCCACCCTCCCCACTTCCTGCCTTGCTTCCCCTCGTTCCCACCAATGAAGTCAACATGTGGTTTGAGCTCGAATTATCTCAAACTCATTGTATGAGAGCAATTACCACTTAATTTCAACCTACCTCCTGCACATATGGTGGATGGTTCTGCTGCTAGAATTTCAATGCAGGACTTCTTCAAAATCTAAAAGGAAAGGAAATAAAGTCAAAGCGCAGTTTATTTTGTTAAAACAAAGGAGGTTTCCTTTTAGTTACCAAGATAGGAAGATTCAAAGACATTATGCTGGGGTGGGTGGGTGGGTGGGTGGGGAGTACTTTACTAGTACCCTTAATGTCAAACATTCAATGAGCCAACATTGTATTAGATGCTGCTGGGTGTCCCCAAAGCCGTAAGAATTATTCATTCCTTTCTTTTTTCGGCAGATATTTATTGAGTCTATGACATGCCAGACCTAGGTCCGGGGAGTTTTGACCTCTCGTTGGGGAAATAGGACTTACATCTGAAGAGACAAATAACAATGGCCGGTCATATGCAGTAGGTGCCAGAGCAAAGGGACAGAGAGAAGGCACTATGGAGTGCATGGGGGAGGTTACTGAGGTGTGGCATATTGGAAAGACTTCACCAAACTCGTGGGTGCTGAGGGTAGGACACTGTCAGGTGGAGTGCAGTGAGTTAGGGGAAGGTCAGGCTCCAGATAGGGAGTGGCATGAGCAAAGGTGAGAAAGTAGAAATATATGAATCTCTTTAGCTGGAACAAAAAGAGCTTGAAAAGCAGAAAAAAGTGATAACAGATAAAGCCAGGGGGAGGATGGAGATGGCCCACTCTCTAGAGGATGGTTTTCAGATTGCTGTGCTCAGTTCCCTTTTTGTTAGAAGAGTCTGGGAAGAAGTTGCAGGAGAGGCTTTTGAAGGCTGCTTTGTTGTGTCCCACTCACTCTTCAGGGGGACTCTCCATGCCTTTCTTAAGTGGAAATGTAGTCTTCCCCCAAGTGAGTCTTGTAGGGTTGGGTGGAGTGTGTGGGGGAAACCTCTTAACTGCTTAGGGACTCAATAAAGAAGGCCTCTGGACAAAGCAGAGTTTCTAACTGGTAAGGTGTAAGTTTTTCTCCACCGTTTGTAAATCCTGTCTCTTATTTAATTTTTTTTTTGGGGGGGGACTTTTATTTTTTTTATTTTTATATTTTTTAAAGATTTTATTTATTCATTTTTAGAGAGAGGGGAAGAGAAGGAGAAAGAGAAGAAGAGAAACATCAATATGTGGTTGCTTCTCATGTGCCCCCCACTGGGGACTGGCCTGCAACCCAGGCATGTGCCCTGACTGGGAATCGAACCAGCGACCCTTTGGTTCGCAGCCCATGCTCAATCCACTGAGCTACACCAGCCAGGGCTCTTATTTAATTTTGATTATGAAATTTCAACCACACATTTAAAGTAAGTATAGGACAATTTACCAAGTAAATGCAGTACCTTTATTTGGGCCTTAATTTGGAAATTGGGAAGGTACAGAGGGCTGAAGGAAACCATTTTTCTATTTATGAAAGGGGCATTTGTTAGAGGAATTGATAGTGAAATTATAAAACTTAAAGTCAGTAAAAGAAAAATCATTTTGCATTTGGAAACCCTTGGGTTGATGTTCTTATCTATATATGCAACTTTGTTCGAGCTTATAATACATATACCACGAGTTACTATCAAATAAAAGACATAATAAATTGCAAAATGGGAGGAAATAGATTAAAGGGAAAATAAGGGAAGATGAAATAAGGAGTATGAACATCATAGAAAAAATACACTGTGAGGAGTTTATTTCCTTGCTAGGAGTGGTTCATGGATTTAGTTCTAAGCTTTCTCGTAGCAAATGAGGACAGACAATATTTATGAGATTCTCAATCTGTAGAGTAAAAACAAGCCAGCTTCTCAGAAGAGATAATATTTACCCATTCCAGAGAGAAATCGGGGCGTCCTCATAGAGAAGCATTGTGAAAGGAAATGAACAACATGCTTTAGAAAATCTTTACTGATGTGCGGATGACAAAACATTAAAATGTCGTCATTGAAACAAGTACCCTCACAACCACGTAATTTAAGTAACTCTATATACCTGAAAATCATAAAAAGCAGTATTTTTTTTTTGACAGCTCTAAAATTTAGATTTCCCTGACAGTCCCTCCCACTCTTACACAATTTAAAGGCATTTTCATACTTTGATCCTGCTATTTGTTTTCAGGCCCCCCCCTGATTTCACAGCAGGAAGCAATGTGTGTCTTTCTGTCAGCTTTGCCTTCTTTCCTCCGCCTCTGGCTTAGCCAGCCACCTCTGCCCCCACCCCAAACATAAGAGCAGCCTCAGCTTCCCCTGGTCCCCAAACCTGTTCCAAATACAGAATGATTTGTGTGCCCCCAAACCCCCACACCCAGTGCCTGTCTCCATCAGAGTCAGTGATCCTCACACAAGCTGGCTCTGGGGACCTGGTGCCACTTCACTGTCATTCTGACTCGGGATCAGGGACCCCAGGCACAGATCCTGGGCATCCATCTTTCCCTTCCCTTGGCTTCTCCCTTCTCCCCTTCCCTAGGGTTGGTCCAGTCCTTTAGGTCTCTTATGTAGGCAGCAATGTCCTAGGATTGATTGGGGCTTACCAAGATCTTGAGGTACAATGATATTTATACACCAGGTGACAACTGCCTGACTTCAATTGTGATGACTGTTCATCCTCTCCCCCCGGTTTGCTGTCACTGGGCTCTTCCTGCCTGAAAGGCCGGCTAAGGCAGTGGTTGCCCTGACTGAGGGAGGTAACCAACCCCTTTAACATTTCCTCAGGAAAGTCTTCAAACAGGCCATATTGGAAGAAACAGAATTCACCCATATGGAGAAACTTACTAAATAGTGGCATTAGAACAACCATGAAGCTATTTTTTGATGTTTTAAACAAAATTCCTAAGGCATTTGGCATCCCTTAATAAATCATTCTATCATCCACAACAAAAGACTTCAAAAACAGTTTAAGAATAAAAATTGAGCTATTGGATCTATTCTGTCCCCATCCTCAACTCCACCAAAACACATAAATGAAATATTTTCACTCATGTAAGTTCTTGACTTTGAACCAATCTTTTTGAATCAACTCTAATACTTAACCAGGGGTCAGTAAAGGAAACGCCCGTGAATCGTTGGCCACAAAGACACACTGAGCAAGGTTTGTCATAATAAACACGCGCTGTATTATTCTCTCAAAGTGTCTGCAATTAGCTGATAAATCTAAGGAGTGTATGAAGGGCCAAAAAATGTCAGCCAAGCGCTGTGCTTCAATCCAGTAAAAACACAACTTTCCCAATCTTAACTTAAAACATCTGGAAGAGATGCATTGCAGCCAATAGAGTAAAATTTATCAGTGAGGGGGATGGGCAGGATTTGTCTGGGACTTCTATTAGTTTGAAATGTCTGGTTTCAAAAGGTAGGAAGTCACAATGGCATTGGTGGATTTTGAGGGGTTCCCTTGGTTATTAGCAGCCCAGACTGTGCAGTAATCAGTCTGTCTGAACTTCCCCAGACAGCAGATCAGCTTAGGGACTGGAGATTGGATGCAGGTGGGGAGGGGAAGGATCTGTCCCCCCACTAGAGCAGCAGTAGGCATGAAAGAGTTGTGGAGCCAGCACTGGGGAATGGCTGACGTGAAATCACTAGGTGGAGTGGAAGAACTCACACAGAGGGTGATGTCAGAGCTGAGAGTATAGCTGGTCTGTCATGGAGACTGGTTAAGACCACCAAGCGCCTCAAATATTATGTAATGTGAGGAGTTGGTCCTGGCCCTGGTCTTGTACTTAGCTGACCTATAGTCCTTGACAAATCCTTTAGCTTTTCTGAACTCCAATTTTGAGGAGTAGTTTAACACACTGAGTAACAGCTTGGAATCTGGAATCAAGTTGCTTGGGACAGCTCACTTGCAAGCTGTGTGACCTTGGGCAAGTAGCACAACCTCTGAGTCTCTGGTTCCTCAATTGTAGAAGCGGGATAAGAAGAGCACCTAGTGCATAGGGCTGTGGAGTGGGGAAGACTGAATGAGACAACATAGACAAAACCTACAGCACAGTGCCTGGAATCCGTTCAGGTAAGTCCTCAACTAATGGTAGCTATTATTAGTAAGAAACCAAACTCCACCCCTTCCTGGCCATGTGGACTTGGACAAGTTATTAAAATCCGGAACCTCAGTTTCATCTTCTATAAAATAGGGATAAGAAAAACAATGACCTGAAAGGGCTGTATGTGGGCAAAATAAATAAGAGACATGAGTATAGAGATATTTAGTTTGTAAAGTCAATTGGACTTGAGTGGCAAAATTCATATTGGATCGGATGGTAGAGAGGGAGATTCAAGGAAATCTGACGAGGTTTTTGTTTGTGGACAGAACAAACAGATGTGATTGGTCAACAGATGGCTGTTAACGACTCTTGGGCCACCAGCCAGGATGTGCCCTTCAAGAAAAATTTCACCAAGAAATGTGTTCCGAACAACCGCAGTTGTAAAGCACTTAGCAGAACATCTGACACACAAAAGTAGGTTTACAGCTATATGTATGTGAAACACAGTTTACTCTTGAAGGATCATTTATTAATTATTGGACCATCTGCCACATGAACAAGTGTAAAGCTACTTTTGCCCACCCCTACATACTCAGTCCTCAAACCACGGTAGCTGTTCTATTTCCTCTGTTCTTACCGTTGCTACTGCACTTCCTGCTGGGCCAGGACAGCAGCAAGTATATGCTTCTAGCCCATCACCCACCACTGGCCTCGTGCTTGATTTGTTGAAGAAAATAATGAAGATGGCCAATAGCTTCCTGTCACGTTTTTGAAAGATTTCAAAAAGAAGATCTACGGGAAGGCACGTTTGAAACCCACAGAGAACTATACGGATGCGACATGCCACTACCGGTATAGCTACTTTTGCACGTCTCATTAAGTGGCTGGCAGGGTAAGAGAGGCAGCGAATGTAAAAGAACTTTGCCAAGTAATAAGAGCTATTCCATACATTTAAAGTGAAATCCATTGCGGAAGTTCAGGTTGTATATAAGAGTTTATGTTTTTGGAGTCTAAAAACCTAATGTCCTTTTTCGTAAAGTTCTCAGTTTATACAGAGATTTTGCAACAATCCTTAAAGGATTGCAAGTATTTGCATAGAGTTTTTAGGAACACCTCCTTTGCCATAAGCACACCTAATATTTTTTTTTCCAATTGCTCTGCCTCCTTCCCAAATAAACAACCAATCTTTATTTACTTGGCCATTTACTGTTAGAGGATGTGTGTGTGTGTGTGTGTGTGTGTGTGTGTGTGTGTGTGAATTCATTCACTACGTCCACACATTTTTCAGGTCTCTCAGAGCATATTCCTTGGTGTCTTATTCGTCATGCAGGGCACATTCTGCTTTTAAGATGTCTGGGGCTTGGAATGGACTGCCCGTGGGTGGTTAACTATTTGTTGACCAATTACATCTGTCTAGTTCTTTAAAACAAAACCTAGCAGTTTTCCTTCACCTCACTCTCTCTGTCCAGGGTGGATTTTGCCACCTAAGTCCTGATGATTTTACTAGTGGAATATTTCTCTACCCACCCACATTTTAGTATAAATTACCATCCTTCAGAGGACTTGTCATGGTTTATGATTACATATTTATTTTTGGATTGTTCGGTCATTGTCATCTCCCATAAACTCTATGAGGGCAAGGATTAGATTTGTTTTTACCCACAACTATGTCCACAATGCCTAACCTGGCACACAGTAGGCACTAAGTAAATATTTATTGAATAACTAAAGGAATACAGGGCACAATTTCTGCATGGCTTCATAAACTGGCATCCTAGCATATTATGTAGTGGTCTTCTGTCTCCCCTGCAATTAAAACTTAGGGTCTTCAGAATACAAGGCCATATTCTGCATCTGGTAAGACTCCTTTCTTCTTGTTACCCACCACCATCTTTGGGGGCCACGTTCTCAGGATGCCTGTTTCAACACATTCATTTTTTAAGGGCCTACCTTTTAGAACAATGGTGCTGTGGGTGTTATCATGTCTCCATGTCTAAGATCTAGGTTGGCCTGCTTTTTAGAAGCCCTTGACTTGACACCTCCACTTGGCAAAAACGTAGAGATTTCTGTGTGGCGGCGACATTTGGGCTCCGTCAGAAGAGCCACAGACACTGTCACAGCTGACGGCACAACGCACATCGGGCAAGTTTAAAAGGCCAACCTTGGGACACACAATAGGTTCATCTGTGTCTTCAGGACTGACTCCATGAATTTTGAAATCACAGCAGGTCTTCTTCTAGTAACATCGTTTTGTTCAGCGTCGGTTCATGTGATGTCTGAGATGCTGCAGAAACTCCTGTTTATATCAATTAACCCACGGTAAAACTGGTTTCGGTATTCGTCATTTCGCTGCGGTTCAAGGATTCGTTCACAATGTTAAATGAGGACTTCCTGTATCCACTCCACACTTGAAACCAGTAATCACACTTACTGTTAACTATGGACAGCATCCTAGATCCCTGTCTTTTCTACGGAATCTGAATTTAAAATAAAAATTTACTATTACGCACACATCTTTCTGGGACTCATATATGATTTTATGTGTACTCATACATTATACCAAATAAATACTTTAATAACCTGCAAGAAAGGTTTTTAAGGTTTTACTGAATTTTGGATAATAAAGCAAAAGTTTCTTCCTGAGTGGGGGCACCCAGCTCACTCAAATAAATGCTGCTCTTCATGTGGCCGGTTTCACAGTCAAGGAGAATCTGATGTGAAGGAGCACAGGACAGACGAGGTTCTGAAACCGAGGAAATTCATTTTTTTCCACGAAACTACTTTCCTGTTTTCAGAAGGAAAGCTCAGATAGCTGTGAACTTCAACACGCGGTTTATTTAGTAAGATGAGCTTGTTGACCTGAGTATTGGCAAAGTCAGTGGCCCTCCTTGGGAGCTGACCCCTGCAAACAGTGTTTTCACTGGATTTTGTTCTAAATTCTACAGTTGCTTTTACAGTGGATCTTAACAGATTCCTAGATTGGGGGGGTAGGCAGGGGGGCGCTGAGGATTAACTGAGCATGGCTTACTGCAATCTTTGTAGCCTCTTCAAGCTATGGGAATTTTTATTACACTTGGACTTTTTAATAAGCCAAATAGAATAGCTTAGTTGGAATGCCTGGCCTGAAAGACTGCAAAGTCTGAGTCTAATTAATGACTGCTGAGGCACATAATTTTTTCAAAAAGCTTTTCTGCTCACTACAGAAACTACAATTGATTCTATTTCTGTTTCCAGGCCTGCAAATGAGCGTGGAGCCCCAAATGCCATCTCTCAGAGATACTATCTTGGAAGAGAGGGTTGGGGAAGGACCGAGGGGATTTTATAAGACACAGAGCCACACAAATGCCCCTTGTCATGCAGTGTAGGTCACGAAGGGTGTGCAACCCTCTGGGCTGCTTTACAATGAATAAATGGGCGCAGCACGATATTGGACACCATGGGAGAGACGACAATTGGGGCAGTCTCTGTGATCACACAATTTGGCAACAGACCCAGAGGAACAGCACAGAGCATGACAAAGATCCAAGAGCCAGGCGAATGGTTCCAACAATTGGTAGAGCCCAAGGCAGGGAGGGTTTCTGGTGGAGGAGTGACCAGGGCAGGCTCCGTGGAGAATAGAAGACTGGATCAGGGCCTTGAGGCAGCATTCAAATGGGGCAAAGGAGGAGAAGGAGCTTCATCCAATCAAATAAGCCCAATTTAAATGAAGGGTGGCTGCTGCAGAAATGGTCCTCCACTTCTGAGAACTCTGGAAAGAGGATTAGTTCAGTCAAGACAGGCACTTTCCAGGACCATGGAATGCGATGCAGACTGTGATTGGAGGGAAACCCTGAGCAGCTCCTAGTGGGATCTTGGAAGAGTAGGTGGAAGGAAGGCCATAAAGACAGGCCTTGCCTTCTGTCATAGCTTTGCTAGGAACTGGGCCACATTAGGGGCTACATTTCTTTCACCTTCCCATGAGCAGAAGGGAGAGGTCAGCACAGGACATGGTTTTCATACAGAACATAAATACATATATACCATGGAATAGATTTACTCCTCAGTTCTGCTGATCTTACAGCTTCTTTGATAACCAGGATGTTCATGCCCAAACTTGTAAGAAATTCTTGCAAATATAGTTGTTTGCTCAATACTTGATGTCAATCAAACATGCAGATGTTGATTAAACATGCGCTGACTTACCCTGCCATTAATAGGAAGCCTGATGCAAGCTCAAATATTTATTCTAAGGAAAATGCTCCTAAATGGAGGTGGCCTGGTGCCAGAGCCTGGGGTTTTCTTCTCATAGACAGGGTGCCTGGTTCCAGGCACCACACTCAGTGTGCACACGAAGAGGGACAGCTGGGAGGAGGAGCCGTGCATCTCAGTAACCAGGCCAGGTGATGGGATTCAAAGCTGCAGACCCATTTCAGTGTTATTTGAACCCAGCTTTCAGGCAGGTTCCCGTTTCACTGCCTGTTGCACTTCTGATAAAGAAACAAACACCCAGAGCCTGGTTGGACCTTTGCTTCATATTTTCACTTGAGGGCTGGCACTGCACTTACCAGCTGTGGTCACTGGAAATTCCCTGAAGAAGCCACAATAACAGAAGGCAAAGGAATAATTTCTTCCTTTATAGTTTTACTGGCTTAAAGGGCTGCAATCTTCCAACCAACCAAATTTCGTCTTATAATTTTATCAACCAGATTCTGCAAAAGCTAGTAGGAATACTGTCCTCAGAGGCAGAGCCCTGATCAAGTGTGGGCAGAAAGATGTTCCTGTGTCAAGCTGCCAGCTTCTCATGGTGATGGAAATTCATCCACTGAGCAGAACTTGGGACTTTCAGAGATGCTGTCCACCCAGCAGTAAAAGGCAAAGAGCTCTCCCGCCCACCATGGTGTACTCAGGCCACACCACGTGCATCTGGTCTTGCTTTTGCTGGAACTGGGTGAGCTGCGTCAGGCCATCTCACAATTTTGGTCGTCAGTGTCTCCCTCTCTGCCATTGAGCTGCGTCCTGGCCTAGACACATTATTCAGTAGAACACTGTGGTCATTCTCCTCAGGGCCATTGGTGACAGACCTGGATCTAGTCTGGATCACACAGCCCAACTGATGTGTGGTCTTGGACAAGTTAGCTAATCTCTCTGTGCCTAGAGTACCTGCTGCTGTAGAAGGAGTAATAATATCTACATTAAATCACGGTCATGAGAATTTGATGACCGTGTGCAATGATTTCCACGGTGTCTAGCGCACGAGAACTCACTAAGTGGTGGTGCTTTTATTTTTACCTTCCTGAGGAAGTGAGTCGTGGAACTGGGTTCCAACCCCGTACTCCCCATTAGAGCGGTGGGCTCTTGAGTAGGTTATCTGAGCTTCAGTTCCATTTCCTGCAAAACTGGGAATAAGAGTACTTCCTTCACAGGGTTGTTATGATTCTTAAATGGGATGATGTTAAATGGGATAAAGGAATAATGTTTGGCCCCCAAATCTGTTCCCTACAGCTGTTGATTTCTTTCTGCCTTTTCCCTGTGTCACACCAATGGGAAACTGAAATGGAAAACAGGTAAGAGCACTTGGAAAAATAACACATTATACAAATCCGACACCTGAGAACTTCTTCCTTACAGTAGGGAGGGTTGAGGAACAGTGAAAAGACCAAAACGCAGGAGTCAGATTGAGGAAGCAGAGAATCCAGGGGCGTGATGAATCCAGGATTGAGTGGCGATCTTCCATTTCCTCAGACGTTCACAGTTGAGAATTGTAGAAAGAGCAGGATCTTGCAGCCAGACCCAGGTTCAAATCCCCTACTCCACCATTATGAGCAGGCAGACTTGGGGCAGTTTTCCCAACCCTCCTGCACCTCAGTTTCCTCACCTGTAAAGTGGGGATAATGAGTCCTTCTTCAGGGAGGGGGTTTTTGAAGTGCCTAGCAGAGAAGATGCTCAATAAATCATATTGATTTTTCTTCTTCTTTACGGGCCTAATTATTATTGATCCTCAGTGTTTATTTATTCCTCATCTAAAGGGGATATGGATAAAGTGCCATGATCTCTAGATTCCCTGAGAATCTTGATTTCAAGCATGATTATCCTATCATTGGACTTTGTGTCTGGCTACAGCTTCCCACTGGCCCCCCAGTAAAATACCATGGCCTTCAAGGCTCCATGTGATCTCGCCTCTGCTTGCTTCTTCCCTTCATCTCTGGCCATCCTCCACCTGAAGTGCCACCCTTCTTACGTTCTGCATCCTCCTAGGGCTCTGCTTGGCCAGGACTACTCTATCCATGCTCCTTCAATGGACAGCTCCATTTCTCCCTTCAGGTCATGTCTTTGAAAGAGCCCAGGTTCTTTGTTAGCCCCTTTACTCGTAATCCCAGTACTGTAGTATGGTATTTCTTTTATACCATATATCACAATTTTAATTATACACATTCATTTGCTTGTTTTTATGTGTCCCTCCCGCTAGATGATAAAACGCCACCAGGGTGGAGTCTCTCTGTCTGCTTTACTTGTAATTGTATGGCCAGAGTCCACCATAAAAGGTTTTCAATGAGTACTTCATGAGCAAATAAATATTATTAGCCCCTGCATCCTAAAAATAAAGTCATTATGGGCAGAGAACTTTATAAACCATTTGAACTTATTGAAAGCCGCCCTGCACTCTTATTTTGGGTAATTAAGCCCAGTCCTACTTTCCTATGAGAAAATGATCAGCCACAAAACAATATCCATGGGAACAGGCTGCATTAGATGCTTCAGATGGAGGGAACACGAGAGCCTTCCTTTCAGTATCCAAAAGGAGAAGTGAACCTACTCCTTAAAAATAGCCAGCTTTCAGGCCATAACTATTTTTGTCTGACTTGAGAAAGACGAGCCCTGCTGCGCCCGTCCCTGTTTCTCTGTCCAAGCAAACAAATGAACAACCACCATAAATACGGGTTTCAAGTACTGCAAGGACCGAAACCACCAGCATAACTCCAGATAAAAGCTCCTAAGAATGTTATCATTCAGCTAAAAGTTCGAAGTCTCAAATTATTATTATTTTTCCCATTTGGAGAGACATTTTCTGCTAAAATTTCTTAAACTTCTTTGGAGTTATTTCCATTAGGGGGTAAGCAGGGCTTTATAAACACCCAGGCCCAGGTTAACCTTGGGTGAGTTGCTACGGTTGAAATATTTAAGGACGACAGTGACTTATGCAGATAAAAAAGATTCAGATTATTTGAGGAGGAACCCACTCTTGAATGAGGTAGGCACACGCCCCTGGTCAGAATCCAGCCCCCTGCAGGCAAGACATCTTCAGTAGCCTCAGGACTGAGCTCCTGCCTCTGGGCCTCCCCAGCCTCCCTCCTAAATACATGCTGCCCTTGGATTCTCTACTTAAATGTCACTTGTGGGACATTCAAAATGTTTCAGTGATTACACCCACTAAGTTGAAGGTAAAGTCTCCTCACGGCTCCTGTCAATCTGGTTCCGACCCAATGTCTCAGCTTATTTCCCATTACTCCCAGCTCTTTAACCTAAACTCTCCCACCAGACAGACAGGTACATTTATTGTTTTTGGAATATGCTTTGCTCTGGGCTGAGGTCATGTCATCTCTACTCTGGTGCTGCCCATCATCCCTCCTTGGTGGTTCAAGGCTCAAGTCTGCCCCACTTCCTCATGAAGGCTCCAGCCCAGAATCACGCACCTCTGAGCTTCCGAAGGATTCATGATCAGGCCGCAGTCCAGCTGTTAGTCATGTCTTGCACCATTTGGGTTTTGTTTTGTGTGGTTATTGGAGTTCTTGTTGCTTATGTTGTTAAGTATGCCACACTGACCCCAGGAATTGTCTACAGCAGGGGCCCCTCACCTGGGGGCCCGCAATGGGGACTGACACTTCCTTATCCTGTCAATTACTTCCACTTTCTGGTTAAGAGAGTTTGAGTGAGTTTCTGTTCCTGGCAAACAAACACATCTTGAGAAAGATGACTGTCATAGCTACATGCGTAAGACAGGAATTCCCAACAAGAGATGGGATTATCTGTCATAAACCTGAAAACTTAAGGTCACACATACCAATGTTCTGAAAGTACACCTGGGGCATTTATTTAAAAGTACAGATTTTAAAGATGCAGATTCCTGGGCTCCATCCCATACTGACTACAAAAGAAGCCCTTGAGAATAGAACCTGGGAATGAGTATTATAAACAAGATTCCGAGGTGATTTCTATATATGTTCAAGAAAATTTAGAGGATTAGGGGAATCTGACATTAATGTCCCTCGTATGATGGTGAAGGAACACGAGAGAGGAAATAATTCATATGCCTTGAGTACATACCAGTCGTATGTCTGGAAATAAGTATTTTCAGTGTTATTTCTAAGTCTTATCATTGAACCCTTACACAAATAAGAAAATAAGTGAAATAACTCATCTCAGGATCTATAAATGGTAACTTGCTGGGCCAGCATTTAAATTCTGGGCTGACCAGCTCCAAAGTTCTTACTTCCCACTCTGCTGGTATTCTTAGCAACCTTAGAGGTGGGGAGGGGGAATATGAAGGCACATCCATGTTGGAGATCTCCTAGTGTCAGTCTGGGGGAGCTGGGCAGGTCCTGAACCCCTGGCTGGTACACTCTATGCCAAGACTACCCTTGACATCTTGAGGACAGAGATCCTCAGAGCTCTGAATTTGCATCCTAAACCTTGGGTCTTGAGCCTGGTGAGCTCCAAGTGGAGAAACCACTGGCTGTCTGCCTGGGCCGAGAACTTAAAGGCAGAAGCTGCAGTGTCTCTGGACTTTATTACAGGTACAGCACACACACTGACCTCTGGCTGAGGCTTTAAAGACCAGCATCATCCAATACACCAGGTGGACCAAGGGCCAGGCCTGTGTATGGAAGGTGGAAAAGAGAGGCCCTGGAAGCCCCAGTGTTCTGTTCACCAAGAAGAAAAGGGTGGTAAAAAACCAGGAATGGAAAGGAGGGCTGGTGATTGAGCAAACCCTGAAGAACACTGCAGCCCTAATATTTGGGGACTATAGGTCTTAAGCAAGGGTTCCATTAAAATTACCTGGGAAGATCTTAAAAACTGCTCTAACTGCTCTAAGGTAACTTCAATGAGCAGCCAAAGTAGAGAACCACTGGCTAAAATGCCTCCAATGGCCAAGTGATGCTGGTTGAACCTGCAAATTCTCTGAGGGCAGCTTGCATTCGGTCAGGCTTGGGGAAGCTGAGGTCTGTCAAGTGTACACCATTAGCCACAGTCTTTCTGGTCTGAGAACTGGGGGCTGCCTGAAGTTTGGCTGGCTGCCAGAGCAGGGTTCCCTTCACTTTTTCATTTTCCCTTGTAGGGTAGAATTGGCACAGGAGAAGGAAAAAGAAACAGGTGTGAAAGGCAGGAGGCAGAAGTGGGATATGACGAATATGAAGATATACAAAGGAATGTTCTCTCAAGCGGGAACACACCAGCCTCAGAAGGAAGGAACTGCGGTATTTACAGCAGATCAGGGACAGAAAGTGTCTGAGCGTCCCATCTCAAACAAAGGGCTCTACTCACTGAGTGGATGATGCCTTGGAGAGCCTGAAAGCCGTCATTTACAGGAAATACATGGTCCTTACTGTCTGCAATCCGGGCCAGCTGAGAACAAACACACAAACACACATAGATGTGTCACGCTTGGATGAGGTGAACTGAGGAAAGCCAATGGGTTCAGGGGACTCCACCTACTTTTAGGACCCAGGGGAACTCGAGGCTTTGACTTGGCTCAGGAGGGCCTCACTGAGAAGCCCTCAGTAATAATGAGCTTACCAGCGGACTATCTGGAGCGAGCCTGGAGGCTTGGCTCCAGCTTCTGCATTTGTTTTAATGCTTTTTTTTCCTTGGGAGCAGAGGTAAGATTGTTCAGCTAGATGAACATTTGGCCTGGGTTCATGTATTTATGGATTTGGGGGCAGGCCATTGGCTCATTTTTCTCCCATTCACCCAAATTTCTGTTGGCAACTGTATTTGAACCTAACAAACTCAAGTTTCCTTTCAGAACTACTTTAAAAATAAATTCAGGCTTTGGTGTTGGATACGGCAATGAATGGGGACCCTTATCTTCACCCAACCTGCTCAGCGAGGAAAGGACCCTCAGGTGATGTGGCTGCTCCTGCTTTATGGAGCAGAGGAGAAAGGAGAAGATTCCCTGTGCGTTTTCCACCCCCCAAATCTCTGACATTTCTGTGACTACCATAGTCATAGCATTGCCAGGATTTGTATTGATTGCAAAAGTAACACACAGTCATTGGGAAATTTCAGAAAACCCAGAATTGTTAGAATACATTTTTAAAAAGTTACTCATAATCCATGTATTCATCTATCCATCCATGCTTCATCCATCCATCCTTCATCCATCACATTTCTATTATTGTTAATTTGATATGTATATAATCTTTCATAGTTATAGAAAAACTATTTACACATATCCACATATTTATTTAAAAAGTGGACTCATACTATTTCCAGTGTTCTATAATCCAATGTTATTCACTTAACAACATATCAGGAGCACTGTACCATGTTATTAAAACAAAAAGAAATGACAAACTACCCTGAGGAACATTCATTTAGGTTGTTAGAAAATTTTCACAATTTACTTATATGTACTTATACATACATTTTGCCCACTTGCCAATTATTCTTCCCTTTTTTTGTATTGAAAATGCACTGCATATCTAATGAGAGAAAAGGGATGCTTGCCATTTAAATTAAAAAATAAGATCGATCACATGAAAAAAGGAAAAAACAACCAACAAGTTTTCCAAGTTAATTCAGAGCTGTTAGGACACCTTGGCAGTTTAGCATCTACCAGGAAAGATGCTGCCTGGGTGGTCTGTGTTAAGGGCCCCCAAGTGCATCAGCAAGTGGCTTCACAGCCCTTACCCATCCAATAATTCCCTTCCTGCTTAGCATTCTTACATTTTAGACATTTGCTTAGCGGGTATGTATATTGCTGAAGCACCCTCTGTACTGGGTTATTAACAAGCTTTATGCCCCCCAAACAAAGAAAATTCATAACCATACCTGTGTTTCATTGAAATCTTTCACGCCAACACAATAAACAATTGCACCAAGGTCTCGGGATCTGTTAGCCTGGTGCAATGAAAGATAAGACATTAGAGAGAGAAGCAGTGGCAAACACACTCCTTTTGGAACAGTCAGACTAACTGCAATGATCAGGTATTTACTGAGCACCTACTATGTACCAGGCACCACAATGGAGAAGGTATTCCCTGTCCCCAAAGAGCTTTTTCTGCAGAGAATGTCCCGTTCTAGTGAAATGCGTGATAGACAGGAAGGGTGATTAGTCTGACAGGAAGTGTTGAGAAAGAGCCACAGAAATGGTCTTTGAAAGAAAAAGAGAGGAAAGGGAAACTGTAGGCAAATGTAAGTCATGTTACATATTCTGGGGAAATGTTTATCTTTTCTATTTCTCTGATGAATTTTTATTGGCATACTTTTTCTTCCTCTGTGATGGTAGCATGGCATAATGGAAAGGTTGTGGCCTTTGGAATTCTGTTTACCTGGATTTGACACTGAGCTTTGCTCTGTAAAGTGTTATGGAAATTAAACAGATATGAAATGCAGAGCTCCTCATGCAAGGTTTAGGACAATGCAGATGCTCATAACTGTCAGTACCCTTTGTGAATATTGCCATAGAATACACTTGCTTAATGGTACAGGAATTATGGTCCATATTTGAGTAGGTGAACCCATGACCTTTTCAACAATTAAGCATTGAGAAGGCAATATGAGAACATCCAGGTTTTGGCTTGATTTTAATATTTGATTTATGAAACGCGTCGATAACTCATTTCCAGGTTCTTCTATGTTTCAAAATAGAAAACAAGAATTGAAAATCCTTGGTGTATACAATAGGTGCTTAATAAATAATTGATAGTAAACATATAGTAGGCACTCAATATGTGCACATTAATTTGAATTGTGTTCTCTTTTTCTCCCCTCTGTTAGTACTCAAACCCACTTGTGACTAGCACTGAATTTTAGAAGGGACAGGAACATATATATACCTTTCTTCCTTCACATTAGAAATATTTCTCGAGGCTTTCAGGATAAAACAAACTTTTAGACACAGTCTAGCCACAGATTTATCTGCACCAACTCCTGTGACATTTTTCCTCCAGCTGGGCTTTATACAGAATTATCAAAAATGGAAAGATTCATTTTCTTTATATATCTTGAGTTTTATCTGTCTTTTTCAGAAACCCTCTTTCTATTGGCATTGGCACTCCAAATATTTTCCCAAGTTTGTACGTGCCATACCTAAAATTCTTTTCTACTAACCCCTATTTTAAGCGTCCGGCAATATCATTTATTTTATATTCAGTTATTTCCTTATTAGGGTTTTTACTGTATTTGATTGTTGTTTGGCACCCAGATGAGCCATCTCGCATTCCCATTGCATAGTTTTAACTTTAGAGTATAGAAACCATTTCCCAAATGCTCAGGGAGTGCCTGTCATACTGTGTGCTTCCCATTGTGAATTACCCTTCGTCTTACTCAGTCGTGGGGGGAGTGATGTGTTCACCTACAGAATTTGCGCATGCCCTTTGTCAGCAGAGGCTTTGTCAAGCTGACCATTATTACACGGTAAGGCCCAGGAGGGCAGCAACTGGGTCTTACTGACCCTCTGTGTCCCCAGTGTCCAACAAAGTGCCCAGCACATACCAAGCTCTCAGGTAACACTGAGTGAGTGAATGAATGAACACATACTTCTTGCTTGCCGAGGGAGCTCAGTTGAAATTACATAGTAGTCAAGAGCTTGAGAGGAGTGTGATGCTCTGATTAACTGCTCCCCTAGAGACCAGACTCTCCCTCCCTCCCTGCCTTTTTCCTCATTGTGCTTCCTTCTAACTTGGCCTGAATAAGCCTTTAATACATTCCTATGGTTAAATGGTTTCCTTGGGCCATGTACACATATAGCTCCTACATCTAAAACTTGAATGGAAAGGGTTTCCTAAATATAAATACTACTTTTTAATTTTTGAATAAACCCTTTTTTCTGAATCTCTTTATACAAACTGAAAATTTCATTTGGAGACAATTCTTTCATTTGCTTTCAGGAGTATTTTCTGAGAACACAAAGTAAAGGAAAAAAGAGATATTGAAGGAGAGATTACAGTTTACTTTGCCACCAATTAATGTTCGAATTTTGTTCTTAGAGAATCTCAATGAGTAATATATTCTGCCAAGATTTGCTCTTACATATTTTAAGAAATTCTTTCCCCTCCTGTTTTTAGTAGAAAATATGTGGGAAAATTCAGAACAAAAATGTTTTTGCTTAAAATGATATATAGTTTTTTCAAAACTGCTACACCAATATAGTACTTTTAATAAAGGCGTGGTAGATATTTTTATCCCCCCCTAAAAACATAGAAATAGTTTGAAAGGGGAAAAATATCTACCATGTGTAAGACTTATTGAAAAAAATGAAGATTCATTTTTTTATTGTCACTACTACAGATGTTCCCCCATTCCCCCCCTCCCTCCCTTGCGCACCTCCATCCAGCCCCTGCACCCGCTATGAAGGTTCACTTTAAAAAGTACATTTTATTATTATTTTACATATAAGACACTATTTTACCCAGGGTTTTTTTTTACGAAGAACAACGATCCTTTTGGCCAAGTACAAAGATCACAGCCCGTTTCAGAAGGAAGAAGCCCTTTCCTTGTCTTTTTGGACACACACAGGCCAAGGGTCACTTACCTCCCTCTCTGAATAGAAAAAGAGATCTTCATGGAGCTCCCCATCAGTCAGAGCGATGATGACGCTGGCCGTCCTGTATCCTGCGCGACACAACACAGACCCACTCAGTCCGTCCTGCCGCACCGAGGGAAACCCTCTCTCAGCCCCGAGAGCCCTTGTCTTACAAGCTCGACCACCCCAGGTCAGTACTGTGAGAATCAACAACTTTCCTTCCAGGACTGGTGGCAATTCCAGCATGAAGAAGAGTGCAGAGACAGACTCTAGGGAGTTGGGGGTCGGGGGAGGGGAGGCTTTGTTTCTGGGTTTTGGCCAAAAATTGACCAAAACCTGGTGAAATGGTTTCTGGACTGATAGCTTGGAGTAGCTCCAGTGCATCGAGTTTCTCCTGTTTCTAGGAACAGACCATGTGACAGTCACCAAAGGCCTGAACACACTCTGCCACCTGGGCTGTTCAGGGGTCCCTCTCATGTGCTGCAGTTGGGCACATGCACCACCCCTTGAAGAGGTGGGCAGAGAGTTTCACAAGCTGACTGAATTAAAGCAGTTGGCAAAACTTGCTAGAATTCTTCCAGCGATTTTTAGGCTTCTGGTAACATTGCTGATGGTTGATATATATTAACAAGCGGTGGTGTTGACTCTGGATCTATTTTATTTGTTGTACTTTGGAGTGAAATCAGGAGTGTACACCTCTACAGGCCTGGAAGGAAAATCCCCAGTGCAATATTAAATCTTTTAAAAGAGATTCGCCTCAGATAAAGAAATGTTATCCATAAAAGACACTATAGTAACAGTAATAATAGCTAACATAATAATAATATTAATATTAGTTCCATGTGCCAGGCATTCTACTAAATACCCTTTTTTTGTATTTTTTTTTTCATTTAAATGAGAGAAATTTTAAACCAAACTGGTATCTTACTCTTAATATCATATACAATCACAGTAACGAAGGAGCTTGGAGACCAGAGAAGGATAAGAAAATTAAATTTGACATAAAAATCCAAGACTTTACAAGCCCATCCAAGTATATCCTAATTGAATGAATTCAATGCAGAATTGTTTACAGGCATTGCAGACCGTAGCCCGTAATGGGATCTAGTTACTTTTACACCACCTTTCTTGACATCAACAGGAAAGGAGAATCGGACCTGGTACACGTCACCTTTCTACACATTCCTTCTTCAGGACGAAGTGTGTGTCCAAGGATTATAGGCAACATCAAATATGTCTTTTAAAACATGAAATTACTGAGGCACTTTTTCAGAAACAAACAGAAAAGAAGTTAAATAATTCCTAATGGTAATTCATAATATAGTCTCACCTTGACTGTTTTCATAATAAATCTGCTCGCTGGCCTGAAAAACACATGAAGGAGCCGTTAGACACACAGCCACTGTTTTGCTCCAAACACCACACCGGGTGGTGGGCTCTGGGCTGGACCTGCAGCCTCGGCTCAGTCTTGATTTTTTCCTGCAACCCACCCAGGCTTCAGGCAAATATCAATGGGTGACATTCACCTAAAGTTATCCTGACATGTAAGTAACATATTTGTGAATATGAACTCATAGATGGGGACTTGTTTTCCTTAAGATTGAAGCCTTTGAAATTCCTTCTCAGTCACTGAAGCAACCTGTAGAAAAGGCTCCCTTGGGAATGGAGAGGATGTGTGTCCATGTGGCATGACTCTTGAGTGTCAGCCAAGCATTCGCCGGCAAACCTTTCATCAGGGTCAGGGAAGGAGCAGAGAGATTTCTTCAGTTCTTCTGGAGAGTGTTATCAGCATACAAGTTCGTGGGAATTTTTTTTTACTCTCCTGCCATTGGGTGTTGTGCAGTTCCCTTAATGCATGCACCTTATCTCATCAGCCATCCTTATGCTGATGTTTGCATGTCACACTTTACACTTGGAGTTGAAAATTGTTTTAAAATTACCCTTTCAAATCCTTCATGCATGTAAGTGTCTCCTCCTGGCAGGACCTTCTGGAGTTCTTCAAGGCCTTGGCGAATCTGTTCTCTGAAATCCAAAAACACCCCATTAATCATATTAGAGCATTTTTTAATGTGCTGCTAATAGTCATAGACATTCATTTTTCTCTTATCTCCATGTATAGTCAGTCTATATTGCCCTAGTGGTCCCCCAAAAGCCTATCAGAGGGAAAGTCTTTGTAGTACATTATCCATTTAGGGTCAGCAATAGTGTAGGATTTCAGGGACAGAGGGGAAGGACCCTTCTTCAGGAATCTCCCTCTGCTCACGAAAGACTCCCACTTCATTAACAGGACAAAGTTTTCATTCTACACTAGAAATGGGCCTTAAAATGCAACTGCTCCTGAGGAACACTTGGCGACTCAGGCACTTTCATATCATGATGCAAATGGCTCTTGTGAACCAGAAAGAAGCAAGCACCAAGAAGCCAGGGCCAGGCTACCACAAGGACTGCAGGTGGGAGGGGCAGGCGTCCGGAGCAAGCTCTGCCACCCACACAGTTGTGCCAAAGGAAACGGTGTAGTCAGCTTTGAAAACAGAAGTCTAGGCAGTCTATGCTTTCCAGGACAACCAGAGTGTTTTCTGTGGGCCGGTGCCTGTGTTTTCTTACTCTGGTTGCTCAAGGTGGCCTTGGGGCAGGAAGAGGAAGTGGGTTATGGCATTAGGAAAGAGTCTGACTGAAAGTGGGAAACATGAATGTTCTGGAGATCAAATGGAATCTTTGTGGACCATTCTCTCTGGGATGTAAGATGTGTTCCTGTCTTTTAAATGGCCCCATACTGTGCCCAGAGGGCAAGAAAGTATAATTTCTGAAAAACATTAACCTTATTCATAAACTGTAAGCCTATGAAAAGTTTGAGGTGCACTATTTAAGTCAGGGAGGGAAGCTTCTTTTGAGTAGAGAAAGAGCCTAACATTTATTAAACATCTACTACGTATCAGGCCTTGCACAAAGATTTGTTCTCATCCTCACCATAGCCACTGAAGCTGGGTAATGTTGCCTTCATATTATAGTTGAAACAATGGTTCAGAGACGTTAGGCAGAAAATCAGAGACTAGAATTCAACTCTAACTCAGACTTTCTACTCTGCTAAGCAGCCTCCCAGCGTACAACAGTGCTGGAGAAGAGGCAAGTTTTTGGTTAACACTTGAGTTAGTGGAGAGCAATAGCAATTTCTAACACCATCTGAGTATTTTAAGTGTGCCAAGCTCTGTTCGAAATATACCACACACAATTAATTCACTCATGCCTTATAACAGCTCTTTTTAATAGACAACACTGTTATTTCCATTTCACAGAGAAGGACACTGAGAGGCTAAGGAACTTTCCTAAAGCTGCTTAACTACTAAGTGACACAGGTGAGATTTGAACCTAGAGGCCCTGCTTTCAATCACCGTGATAGACTGTTCCTCTTTTGAATGAATGAATGAAGTTTATTGCTGGTCTATTTTGGCAATTGCTGTGGGAGGAAGTCGAATGTAAAACTAACCTTTTATTAAAACTGATGTAATAGAGCAGCCATGGGTGAGGTTGGACTGCCAGGCTGTTGGAGCATTTAAAAGACAAACTAAAGAGGGGTTCACCTGAGCCTGCCCTGGCCTGGGCTACTTATGCTTCTCAGGTGGAGTAGTGAAGGCCAGATAATTCAGACTTTGGGAAATGTACAGACTATTACTGATTTTCTTACCAGCGCCCAGATATCAGACCACATGCCCAGCTGCCCACGTCAAAAACTAGAAGCCTTCCTTGACCCTACCTTGGCTCTTCTCTCTCCCCTACATAATCTATCATCAAATTCCTTAGTTCTACTCTAAGCTCTGACACTTCTCCATCTCTTCTGCCAACGCCATGGTCTGAGCCACCATCACCTCTTGTTTGGACCACTGGGCAAGTCACTGGCTATCTTTTGACCTCCTTCTTGCCCCTCCTCCATTCATTCTCCACATGGCTGCCAGAAGGTTCTTAAAATACTGGTCAAAACATTCCATTCACTCTCCTGCTCAAAACCCTTCAACAGCAGTCAATTACACTGGGATAAAATCCCCAGGCCTTGCCCTGGCCTTCTGGTGCCTCCCTGACAGCCCCATCTGGCACCACTTCGCCTCCACTCTCTTCAGTTGAGCCCCACTGGTTTCCCTGAGCTCCTTCTCCAACAGACCCTTCCCATCTGCCATCACTGCTGTCTGGGACTGCGGAGATTCTTTGCCTAGCTCTTAACTGGGCAAATTCTTACCCAGCCTTCAGTACCAACTTACATGTCTATTATGCTCAAAGCAGCCTTATTTGACTTCCCCGATTCAAATTAGCTCCCTCAATTAGATTTCCTCATGGAACCCACAATTTTTGCTTCATAGCACTTGGGAAACTTTTATAACATTTAATTATGTAATTATTTGTTTGCTTTGTTATTTTTTTCCTACTTCCAGACTTTAAACTCATCGAGATCTGGGCCATGTCTGTTTTGATCTCCACTATATCTCCTGTGTCTGTATCTTCTATGTCTACTCCAGTACCTGGACCATTCTGGACATAGAACAAGTATTTACTGAACAGGTAAGAGGAGGGAACAGGCATCTCCACTGTTAGTCATGCTGAGAAGAGGTCAACTTTGGGGACAACAATTAGTTTCACTTGGCCACGTGGAGGGAGGCCAGGCAGGAACTGACCTGGTAACTGACCTTAGGTCTGTGCCTATGTGGCGGTTATACACCATTCTCTGTGTTGTGCATCTTTACGCTGCCCCAATATTTCAATAAATCCCATCAAAAGGCATAGTTTGATTTCAACTCTGTTGTTTGGTCATGAAAAAGGGCACATATCTGTGCACTAGGAAGGAAGGGAAACAATGAGAATGGTGTTCTCCAACAAAGCCACCCTTGGGCGGGGGGAGAGGGTGGCATGAGCCATCATCTGGCGGGGGGGGGGGGGGGGGGGGCAGGGGCAGCTTTGTCCTGCAGGCCAGCAGTTCATGAGGGAAATGGCAGTGACAAGGTGGCATGGAGGTGAGGCTGGGATAGGAAAACCAAGGTTTGCTCTTGACCACACAGAAGTGGCACCATGGAACCTTCAGAAAGCCTGGGAAACACTATGGGAGAAGGAGCTGATTTCTGACGATTAATGGGGAGGAGATGAGACATTAAAAGTAAATGTGAAAAAGAAGTAAATGTAGTCTCACTGTTAGGTCATGGACTAGGGAGGTCTGGGGCATATTGGTAATACTAAAATTGGAATATTGCATTAAGACTGAAGCTTAAAAAAGAGGGTTAAAAAAGGCATATCTGGGGAATGGGAATGGTTCCTTGGCTTCACTGTTTTCTATCCCTGCCAAATAAAGTCTGGGAACTGGGGTGTTTCCCCTAAGCCTATTTCCTTTTCTTTACAAGTATTTTCTTGAGTTTTCTATTTTTTTTTGGTACCAGAATAAGCAAAGGCTGTTTTGCAAACCGTCCTTATCCTTGACGCTTTGTGTGTGGCAAGATACGAACTCTCCAGTCCCAAGCAGTGATCACACCCTCCCAGATACCACCCTTGCCTCTCCAAAGAGCAAATGACTTATGGCCCCACCTCCCCACTCCTCGCCCCTTCTCCTTGCACCCAGGACATCAAAGCAAACAAAACAGATGGTTTCATGGGAGTGGTGGGTCATTTTAATTCTGGGACAATAAAACTATTAATAAGGGCCTATCTTTTTATGCCCTCTTAGAAATGGAAGAAAATTGGGAGAGAGCTCTGTTAAAGGGGTTGATAAGAACCTCTCTGAGGACTTGGTTATTACCAAATGAAATGTTATCTTCCTGGGAAATGAGAGAGGCAGGGAATCCTACAAAGACAGGCTGCTATTAAAGAGTCTCCTGTTTTCCTTGGTGGTTTCACATGTCTGCCAGTGTTCTTACTTAGAAGTTAAGGGTTCTCAGGCCACATGTCTTGTGTTCCTTTTGCAACCCCTGCAGCACTTAATTATGGCCTAGAGTAGGTGATATGTTGTTAAATGAATGGTCCTGGTTAGGGCACATTCATCAATCCATTCATTCATTTCCACAACTGTTTACTGAGCATGCATCCTGCACCCAGCACTGCTCTGGTTTGTAGGGACAGGGGTGGAGCAAAGTGGGACAGTGTCTGCTGCACTTTTCATTGGCCCTGGGAATTTTTCTACACTTCCTGAAGATTATTTTTTGGAATTCCAGCTGTGTGGTGACGTTTTGATATTTGCTGATGAAAACATGAAAAGAAGAACACAAATAAACATGTCAAGAAGCTCTTCAAAAAGCGTTTATCCCAAGTATCCCAGTGATGCTCCTGCTGCAAAACAGCTTTCACCCCCCTGCCCCCTCAAATAACAGCAGCTTTGCATTGTTGACTTCTGGTCTCCAATAAAAGAGCTTCTGTGGAACTGGACTTTTCTCAAATGCCCTGCAGTTGTTGCTTTTGCAGCCTCAACTGACATAGTAAACACACATCACTATTACCACTGAGGCTGCAGCCACATTTCCAGATGACCTTATGACTCTAGTGTTAACTACCAAATCATGGAGTGAAACAAAATAGAAAAACATAAGATTAATTAAAGACACTTCACTGCTACTTTTGGATCCATGAAATTCCACAACCAACCATAATCATTTGTTTACACTACATGTAAGTCATAGCCTCCTTGGGGCTTTACCTACGAATAGGCCAACATGATTAATGACATGAAGATATATTGAACCAATGATCATTTTCTATATATTTTTAAGTGAGATATAGTTTATATACAGTAACATGCAAAGATAATTATTTATTTTCTTTGTCATTATTGAATTTATTTCTATAAAGTTATTCATAATATCCCTTTATCTTCTTTTATTTTTTAAAAGATTTTATTTATTTATTTTCAGAGAGAGGGAAAGGGAGGGAGAGGTAAAGAAACATTGATGTGCAGTTGCCTCTTATGCGCCCCCTACTGGGGACCTGGCCTGCAACCCAGGCATGTGCCCTGACTGGGAATTGAACCAGCGACCCTTTGGTTTACAGGCCGGCGCTCAATCCACTGAGCCACATCAGCAAGGCCTTTATACTCTTTTAATATCTGTGGGATCTATAGTAACATCCTCTCTTTGGTTTCATTTTAGCAGTTCCTTTATGGATTGCAATAGTCATCCTTATTTTATCATAGGGTACCGTAAGTTAGTACTGTAACACTTCTCATATAACGGAAGAAAGCTTGAATATTATACTTCCACATAATCCCTTTTCATCCTTTGTGTTCACGTTTTATTTCTACGTATGTAATAAACCTTATAATGGTGTTATTATTTGTCATTTTATGAAATTAAGAAAATAATTATCATTTGTTACCTTTCCTTTCTGTAGATCTAATTTACACATGGTATCACTTTCCTACAGCATGAATTTCTTTAGTAATTATTATTTTGTAGTGCAGATTTGTTGGTGATGATTTTTTAAGGTTTTTTTTCCC
>VMDR010011680.1:0-28023 GCA_007922815.1 Macrotus californicus | reverse complement strand
GGTCTCAAGGTCACATGGGGAATTAGTGGCACACTGGACTCCTCATCAAACGTCCTATCCTATATTCCATGCTATTATTTATTGTTTGTTTTATTCGCCCTGCTCTAGAATAAGCAAGGCTTTCTCTAACCTTAGTTTTCTTTTCTACTTTTAAAATTGTGTGCATGTGCCTTTTTTAGAAGTTTCAGTTGGCCATTTCCTCTGTCAGTAATACCCCTCCACATCAAATCCAGTCCCTCTCTATCACACAGCCCTGTTCATTTTCTTGATGGCATTTGGTACCTAAAATCATCTCATTGCTATCTCCTCCCTAAAGAGTATTCTCTATGTGACCAGAAACTACCATTTTCACTGTTTTAACAGCTCCTAGAATGAGCCTAGAATCTATGCCAGATACCACTTTGGCACCTGACTGTCAGAGAGGAGCTGGGTCCACCTGCTCTAGAAAGTGGTTCATTTAGAGTTTTTTGGAGTAGCTGTGTCTGGAGGCTTGTGTCCACACTGCTTTATTTAAGAACAAGGGAGAACAGAAAGGTGGAAGATTTGGGATGCAGGGAGCACAAGTTGGCTTGTGGAGGTGTCTTGGGCTGGCTACCTGGTGTTCCAATTATCTGTTGCTGCATAGCAAATCACTACCAAACCAAATAGTTTAAAACACAACCTTTTATTATTTACTTTTTACATTATTTCTTACTATTCTGGAAAATGCAATTTGCCACAGTTAGCCTCTTGAGTTTCAGCTTCTCCAAAGAATTATTGTGAGGGTTATTAGATGAAAATTTGAATTGTAAAATATGAGCTAAAACAACTAACTGATTGCCTAACGTGCCAAGGGCTTCAGTGGATGGTCATCCCCCTTTCTTACCCTCAGACTCAGAGGCTGTTATCTTTTACTTTATTTTTTTAGTTGTTCAAGAAGACCTTAGAATGAAAGATTTCTTGGGCAGTGATTGCCAAGCTGTATTTTTTTAAAGTTAGGTTATTGAGGTATAATTTATACACAGTAAGAGTCACACTTTTTAGTGTACAGGTCCATGCATTCTGACAAATGCATGCGGTCATCTGACCACCAGCATGATCAGGACATGCAACATTCCCAGGAGCCCAAAACCCTCGTGACCCTTCATTGTCCTTCCCCAGCTCCTGACAACCACTGATCCGTTTTCTACCCCTTTCAGATTATCTTTTCTAGGAATCAAATGTAACCTTTCTTTTCTATGAATCAAATGTAATCTTTCGAGTCTGGCTCCTTTCATTCAGCATGCCTTTGAGATCCATCAATGTTGCTACCAGTCTCAGTCACCACCTCATTCCTTTGTAATGCTGAATGGTTGTCTGGCAACTAGCTGTACTGCCCGGTTGTTTATCTCAGCTTGTTTTTCAGATAAGAAATTCTTTAGATGAAATCCAGTGTGGGAACTCAAAATACAGAACAAATGAGAACTGAGATCTGGTGTAGTCATGGGTGGTGGGGCAAGGAATCCAGGGGGTTCCTTGGAACACAGTTTGAAGACTCCTGGTCTAGACTCTTGTGACTGAACGTCTCTGTCCTACGCCCTCTCTGAAGCTGTGAAATCTGTGGGGTTTGTTTTCCTGGAAGTTGTTTTCCATAATTCTAATGAGATGGACCTCAGTGAGTGAGAGGTTGTGTGATAGCAGGAGGACAGAAACTTAGAGGCCCGTCTGTCTTGATCTAGGCACATGACCGTAGGTAGTTTCTGATCTGCTCTAGGTCTCTATTTCTCCATCTGCAAAATGGGGATTAAATTAAAATAGACCCATGTGGGAAACTCTGGCAGGGAATGGAGAGAGGCTGAGGGTGCTCTAGATCCAAAGTCTCCCATGCTTCCATTCCCTTTCCTCTGTTCCCAGCCAAGAAGAAGGCATGCTCCAGAGCCACCACCCACTGAGCAATGCTGAACCAACAGGAAGACAGTGAGGAGCAAGAAGCATGGAGAGCGTGGAGCACGGGGCAGGAGGAGAGTCTGTTTTTGCCTTCTCTGCCCAGAAAAGGAACTGCCCCTTGGTCCTGCCCTCTTCTGGACAGGACAACTGGAGCCCCAGGAATCAAAATTCTTTCATGTGGCCAACACCCCATCATGCTAATGATGCCGTGGCAATGCTGGGGTAGCGCTGCGTCGCTCCCAGTACTCACTGCTGGGTTTCTGTTCTTTACCTTGGCCAGAGAAGTGTGGCTAAACACCATGTCAGTGTCCCATAAAAGTGATGGTATTCTTACTGGAATAAATAATTAATAGTGACATGGTACAATTTAATATCCAGGAGCATCATTTTCTCAAAAGCCCAGGGACTATCAGATTCACACCCTGTTCTGAGAGAAGGGATGTTTAACTTGATTTCAGACTTTTCTTCTTGGGATATCTTTCAAAAATACTCCCGACACCATGCTGGACATACGTGGGGCTAGGGCCACATTAAACAAATTATGTTTACCTACTTTAACTCCACTGCTGCCAGTAACACAATTGTCATACTTCCAGGCCATTCAGGTAAGTAAAATGGTCCCCCTTTCTCCCTGGCTCCCATCCCTATGCTGGCTCCAGACTCAAGAATGGCAGCCTGGATAGTTCCATTCAGTGTTGGATGGCCCTTCCACTTGTCTACCATGGGCTCCCAGAATCAGTGGGACCATTGCTGCCTTGGACTGTCTTCGGTGGGTGAACATCTTACTTCCTCATGTACCATGCTTGGTTCTCACCCAGTAAGCCTGGCATGGTGCAGCCCCAGGACCTCTGCAGTAAGAGAGAGTTTTCCATTGTGGCTGAAATGTCTACCTGTGTAAAAGAACCCCAGGTGTGCCGGCGGGGCTGTTCTTCAGGAAGAGCCTTGAGGTCCAGGCTCATGAAAAAGCTTGAATGAAGCATCCAAAATGAGCCACAGAAGCAGCAATTCCCATCACGTCAGGAACCCACCTGGAAGGTTGCTTCATTTCCCTTTACATCTTAGGTCTTTATGCTACCATTTTGCACTGGCTGTTCCCTATGCCCTGGACACTCTTCCCCCAGATATCAGCAGGGTTCATGCCTTCAGCTCCTTCACATCTTTGCTGAAACCTCACCTTCTTATGAGGCTGCCCCTGACCCTTGATTTATACTGCAATTTGACCCCCCACCTCCCGCACTCTCAACTCCTTACCCTGCTCTACTTCCTTTCTCATAGCACTGAACTCTTTCTAATATACCGCATAATTTACTTGTTCATATGTTTATTATTTAATGTCTGCTTTCCCTGAAATAATGTAAGCTCCATAAGGCAGGGATTTTCATTTTGTTATTTACTTTTATCTCAAGTGCCCAGAACAGTATCTGGTAAACTGTAGATGCTCAGTAAATAGTGTTGGATTAAGAAATGAGTATCTCTGATCAGTAATAAAGGGAGCACTGAGGTCTGAAGATAGGTATCTGAAGTCTTTGTCTGTCGCTGAGCAGCTCTGTCAGCTTTGCACATACCATTGACCTCTCTGAGCCTCAGTTTTCTCATCTGGAAAATGAAAATAATAGTGTGCCAACTTCACAAGCATTTAGTAAAAACATTAAAATAAATAAAAAGAAACAAAGGTGTATTGGTTTCCTAGGGCTGCTGTTACAAAGTACCACAAACTAGAAGGCTTGAAAAAAACCAGAAATTTATTGTCTCACAGTTCTGGAGACCAGAAATCCAAAATCAAGGTGTCAGCAGCCATGTTCTCTTGGGGGGATTCTTTCTTACCTCTTCTTGCTTCTGATGTTTGCCAGCAATTCTTGGCATTTTTTTGCTTGCAGATACATCATTCAATCTCTGCCCCCACTGTCGCAGGACTGTCTTTTCACTGTGTATCTCTGTCTCCTCTTCTTAGAAGGACATCAGTTACATTGGATTAGGGGCCCACCCTGCTCCATTATGATCTCATTTTAATTGTATCTACAATAACCTTATTGCTGAATAAGGTTACCTTCTGAGGTACTGGGGGTTAGATTTCTAATTTATCTGTTTGGGAGACAAAATTTAACTCAAAACAAAGTGAGATTAATTTTAATAATATATTTTATTTAACCCAATATATAATACATAATCAATATAAAGCATTATTAATGAAATAAAATAAAATACTTTTTTTTTCCACCTAAGTCTTAAAATTAATGTGTGCTCTATGCTGACAACACATGTCAATTGGACTAGCTGCATTTCCAATGCTTGGTCATCACCGTTGTCTAGTGGCTACCATACTGGACCATGGCGGTGTGGATGGAGTTAATATAAACATGAAATAAGTACAAGCCCATGTCCATTTAACAGCAGCCCAAGGGGAGGTTTCATACCTTAGACTCCAGGCACCCTTATATTGTTCTCAACAGCAGTTTTTCTACTCGCCACCCACTACCAGGCATTTCTTTTTGTGTCCAAAGCAGCGTAAATATCTTGCCAATTAGATGTGATCTGAAGTTAGTGTTATAAAAACATAATTGGAAGTCCAGTGAAGGAGGGGCAGACATACAACTCACTGAGCAGAGGTGAGCACAGACCCTTGGGCATCCCTGGGCCTAGTTCAGCCCAAATCCAGTTGGCCCATTGGAGGGACAGCACGCTGAGCTCACATTAGCGTGGATGCTGTCCAGACTCCCACCTTCCCTTCCTGGCTCTCACTGATCCACACATAGTGCCCACATCTCATCTTCATCAACCCTAGATACCCACCTCATTCTCCTCTTGAAGCCAGGGAGCCACCTTTAATTTGGAATCCCAGATGATCAAGTTTAAGACTACCAAGAAACCTTTATCTCCACAGCAAATTAAGGCTGTAGCCCTCAGTCAGTGAGAGGCATGGATCCTCCTATGGAAGCCCTCGGAAAGTGCATTCAGAGTCCACTTTATCCCTTAGATAGGTTTGCCAAGTAAAAACAGAGTTTTGGGTGCTATCCAGCCTCCAGTGCGTTGCTCTATGCTTGATTGTAGAACTCTTGGGCCTTCCTGGGCTGGGACAGGATGCGGCAAATGAGTTCTGCCACATTTCTTAAGCTTGAGCGTCAAGCCCGCTTTGAAATCCAGAATTCGGGGAAGAACCCAGCTGCCCTCAAGGCATCCAGCACAGTTCTGTAGAAGGCTTCTCATGTCCAGCCTTAATTTCTGCTTTTACCACTCATACTGCATCCCCATGGCCTCATATTTTCCTTTACCCCTGGACTGGCTGTTTCTTTGGCAGTCATAGCCCTCCTGCTTCTGAGTCCTCCCTGGCCCTATCCTCTCTGACATTCACTCCATGTATGTGGTCTGTGGACATCCAGGCAGGACCCAGGGCCTGGAGGCCCGAATTTTGCTTTGTGCAGGGTTGAATGCCACATGTATAAGAGAAGTCCTCCTATTGGAGCCAGAAACAAGGATTCAAAGGTAAATTGTTGATTGTGATGTGACCCCAGGAGATGTTGGTAAGGGCTAGGGGAGTGGAACAGGGAAGGGATAGAGCGAGTGCAGGTGTGTTAACGGAGCAGGTTACTGCTGTGGGAAGCCCTATAGTACCCACTCCTCAGGACGACAGCCCTGGAGGGAGAAAGTGGGTGTTTGTGGACCAATTCTCATTGACTAAGGTCAGCTGGGGTAAGATTAACTCCCCTGGCTCTTCCAGCCCAGCCTACTCACTGGCAGAGCAGCCTTCTGATGCTTCAGAAAAAGTGTTTGTGTAAAGAGAGGCAGACACTGGCAGGTGGAATTGGTAGTGCCCAAAGAACATGGCATCCATACCTGCTAAGACAGGTCTAAACATCCATCCACTCATCACATATTGTTGGCCATCTACTGTGCTAGACCAAGGGATAGAGGCTGGGAATAAATGCCAAACAAGTGAAGGGAGGGAGAAATAATCATAGGGGATCAGGGAAGGTGGGAAGAGTGTTGGGGACAAGGGGAAGGGTGTGGACCTTCCAGCTGCACAGTTGCCGGCTGGTCTGCAAGGCTGAGACCATGAGTGTGGGGATGGGCTGGATGGCCATGTAGGGCAGCTGTGCTAGGGATCAGTCCCACAGCCCAGCTTCACCTCAGCCCCATCTGTTGATCAACACAGAGGGGCCTCCTCCATTTGGGGGACTTTAGCCTCTTTGAAGGACTCAAGAACTTGAAGTCTCAATCATGTTGGTAGTCTTTTTCACCTCCTTAAACATTTTTTTTTAAGTCAAGATTCTAAGATGGTTGACTTAGCTTTGAGTTTCCAGAAGAAAATCTAAGAACCAAGACAGGGAGAGGAGAGATAGAGATGGGGAGAGTGGAGACGACAGAGAAGGGAAGGCACAGAGGGGTGGGGCAGTGAGTTTTCACAGCGTCCTTCCTCTTAAGCCCCTCCCCAGCTGTTCTTTCCCTCACTTCCTCCCTTCCTGTTTTGTTTGACCACAGGGGGACAGGAGGTGAGGGAGGCCAGGTAAGGGGGTAGGGAGTGGTCATATCTGGAAGGGCCCTATAAACCATATTCAGGAAGACAAAGCAAGGCTTTGAAGAAAGTCAGCTACAGGAGTGACCTGCCCAGCTTTGTGGTTTTGAAAGACAACCCATTACCCCTGCATGTCATCTCCCTCTCCCCCACAGAATACAGTTTAGGTCCCTAAGTAAGTCATGGGTAGTCTCTCTGATGGCTGTTTAAGTACTGGCTTATACATGGAGTGGATGTAAGAAGGACAGTGTGGGGAATCCAGTAGGGGCTGGCAGTGACAGTGGCATGAACTGAGATGGTGCTTAGGGTGGAGAGAAAAGGACCCCTTGCTTTTTGAAAGCTTTTAGGGAATCCCTAATATGACAGGAAACACAGGCAGCTCTGGGCTATCTCTTCTTTTCAGCCTTATTGTTATGTTTTTACTTTTCATTTTGTTGTTAACTTCTTTATTGGCATCTAACTTATAGACTGTGAAGTGCAGTAATTGTAAGCAGCAGCTTGCTGGTTGTGTACACAACTGCATGAGACATGAGGCACTTCCAGCTCTCAGCATCATCCTTCATGCTCCCTTCAAGTCAGTCTCCCCTTTCCATTAGCCATCATTTTGGCCTCCATCAGAAGTTAGTTTTGCCTCTTGGTTAGTTTTGCCTATCCTTGACCTGCACAGAAATGGAATCATACAGTATGTGCTTTTTCTGCTCCACATAACATCTCTGAAGTTCATCCATGCTGCTGTGTGTTGGTGGTAGTTTATTTTCTTACTGTGTTGTGTTTCATTGTATGAAGACACATTACTTAATGCCCTGCTGCTGATGGTATCTGGGTAGGCTCCAGTTTGGGGCTATTGTGAACAGTGCTGCTGTGAATGTTCCTGCACATGCCTTGCGTGCTCATATGCAGCATAAGCACTCCTTTCTGTTGGGCACACCCTCAGGAGGAGAATCTCCAGTCCGCATTTTTAGGAAGTCCTCTTCCACCTTTCCCCACCCTTTGGCAAAGAAAAGGTTTGAGTGGCAGTGAGAGGTGGGACTTGTTTAAACTGAATGTACTCCCATAGATGGGCAGCAACCCTGGTATCAGGGTACTTGTCTGTCCACTGAGCCCAGGTGCTTCCCAGTTGAACAAAGTGAGGCAGAGGCTTTCTTACCTTGGTGAATACCCAAAAACCCACTACACCCCTTTCCTCCCAGTGGGTCATTTTGCAGGATGAATGATCTGAAGACCCCACACTGAAAAAGTCTGCGTAGAGGAATATTTATGATTAAGCATTCTTGGAATATTTATTTTTGTTTAGGTCCTGGGCCTGTTTTCCTTCAGATCTGAGCCTAAGGCAGAGGTTGGGCAGCAAGACATCTCTCTTAGGACTGTTGGGGTGAGCATGGCAGTGTTCATCCACTCTTGTTTTTGGCTCCACCCAACTCTCAGCATTGGGTTGACTTGTCCAATTTTGTCTAAATCAGGGGAGGATGGAACCAGGCCTCTGGGGAGTTCCCAGGAGCTCCAGGGCACACAGACCCCTACACAAATGAGGGAGCAGCTTCTCTCCCCTGCAGCCCCTTGGGGCCCTTGCTCCCATGGGTCCCTCTGGCTTTCCCCCCAGACATCTCAGAACCCATTCTCTTATCCTCTCAGGCTGGACCTTCTCAGTGAGAACTTCTCTGAACATCTTAAAATTGCCACTTCCTACCTCCTGTCCATTTCCCGCTAATTCCCCTCTACTTACCACAATGCTCTGTTACTTACCTAATTTGTCCACTGTTTCTACCCCTCTAGCTAGCTAGAATGCAAGCCCCATGAGAGCAGGGATTTTTATCAGTCTTGTTCCACTGTATCTCCTGAGCCTAGGACACTGCCTGGCACAACATAGGTATGTTGCAAGTAGGTCCTGAATAAATGGAGGAGTGTCTGCTGTGCTCTTGTTAGAACTCTTTTTTTTCTGGTTTTGTTGTTTCTGCCTAGATGTGGCCAAGTTGGCAAGGTCTACCTAATTTAGAGAGCTGGGGGCTACACACTGGGCCACACTGGCTTTATTCAAGGAGACCTATCAGTTCTTTGCTCTGAGCCAGGCACTGTAAGGGAGCTGACATGAGTTTCCAAAACCCGTTATGACTGTACACCATGGTTAGTGGATTCAGACTAGAAAACAGCTCCTTTTGGTTTCTATTTATGTTGCATTAAAAATGTATACATGTATGTGTATTATACAAAGTGAGTTTTCTTACCTTGATGCGCTATGTTCCACTTTTCCTCACAGGCAACCCCTATGGCAGTTTTTTGTTTGTGCTTCCAGAGAGGTTTCATGTATTTGTAGGCACACTATGCACACTCTTCAGCATGCTCTTCTTTCACTTAACGATAAACTTTGGAAGTTCTTCCAGCTCAGAGCATAAAAGCTCTCCCTCTGGTAAAGCCACTGAGTATTCCATTAGGTGGAAATAGTGTAATGGAATTAACCCTCTCATACCCACGGGCACCAAGGTCAGGTCCAGTTTCTGTGCTGTTACTAGCCCTGGCATCATGTGTGTACTTTGTGCTGAGAGAGAGAGAGAGTAGGGAGTTAGGAAGGATAATCCACCCATGTGACTTCAGAATTTATTTGAAAAATATCTATTGGTGCTCGTTTTAAGTGCCAGACATGTTGTTTAAGTCTGTGGAGCTCTTGCCTTTGGAGCCAGGCTAACAGTGAGTCTCAACAATCTGCTGTTCTTTGTTTTCTTCCCAGTAGAAATTCCTCATGGCTTCTCAGGTAGGGTGTGGGACGGGAAAAGTCAGGAAGAGGTTTCTCTTTGAACCACACACTGCACAGTGAGGCTGGGATTTACATGGAGACACTCTACCACATGCTGAGAGACTCTTACAAATATGCATCTCAACGGGCAGCTCCACGGTTGCGAGTTTGTTGTGATATATTTGGAATGAGCCCTTTAGTGGTGCTCCAGGCCAGAGAGTAAATAGCTGCTTGCAGGGCCATTTAAAGCCAGCATAGAAAGAGGCTGTAATTGTAGGGCTCAGGAAATGCTGTACTCGGGAGCTTTTCTGAAATGACATGCTATTTGACCCAATATTTTGCCCAAATGCAGAGGCCTCTTTGATCTCTGTGGCTAGCCTCCCTTGCACAATGACTGGTTCACAGCGAGGCTCTGGAAGAACTTGCCCAGCTGGCAGAGAGGCTGATAACTGGGAAGACTGCACTGGGCTGAGGTGGTGGAACTTGTCCAGGGTTCAATTCTCCTAGGAGCAGATAAGGCTAGAATGCCACCAGATGATTTGGGAGGCAATTCCTAGAAGCACATAGAGGGGAGTGGGGAAGAGAGATAGGGATGCGAAGGAAGCCTAGGCAGAGTGTAAACTGGCAGTTAATGGAGCCCTAGGAGCCTGCACAGAACATGCTGCAGAATTACCCACCTGAGGGCAAGGAAAGAGGAGTATTTACTCCACCAACATGGATCTGTTACAGAACACTGCCAATGCTGTTCTGGAACAGCTGTGGGGTTCTATTGCCTGCCACCAAGAAGTGTGTCTCCCAACGCAAGAGTTTGGTGGAAAAAGAAAGGGGTTGTTTATTTAAAGGTTATACAGATTCAAAATAATGGAGGATTTCTGCCATTAAGTCCCACTCCCTTTAAAACACCTCAAACACATAGTCCTGCCCCGCTTTGCTAAACCAGACAGGTTTCAGAATATACCAGTCAGAAGTACCATCTTTCAGAAAAAACAGAAGTCTGTGGCTCTGCATTCCTGGTCACAGTTCAGTTCAGCTCCAAGCATATCCCATGAATCTGTGCTTGGTTAGGCAGGTCCTCTCACAGCTCCATCAGCTATGCTCCCATCTTCTCCAGGCAGGTTTCCCAGTGGGTCTCCTCTTTCTTACTCCAGCTTTTACTCCAACCCATGTGGCATCTCCTTATATACTAGACCTCATGGCAGACAAGGTCCCCTTCTCCATAGCCTTTCAAACTACCTGACTGCTTCCTCCCTCTCTGTCAGCCTGCCCTTATTTTAAGTGCTCAGCCTGGAACTTCCTATGTGACTTCATATCTGGACCCTCCTAAGATGTGCCACTTTTGCCAGTTACCCCATATCTATTACCTTCTTTTGGCTCCCATCTTTAGTCAGGGCAAGCATTCTCAGTGACACAGGAGCATTCAGCTTCTGCCTCTTGTGCAGGCACTGTATAAGCTCCCCTGGCTATGTCACCAGTCCCTGAATTCTCTTGAAGTCACATAAAACTTTGCCCTGGGTGGCAGCACAGCTTTTAACCTGCCATTGTGCAAAGTATTTTATTTATTTTTATTTTTTATAGAATATTTTATTTATTTTTATTTTTAAAATATATTTTATTAATTATGCTATTAAAGTTGTCACATTTCCCCCCCTTTATTCCCCTCTACTCTGCACACCCCCTCCCACCCACATTTTCCCTCTTTAGTTCATGTCCATGGGTCATACATATAAGTTTTTTGGCTTCTACATTTCCTATACGATTCTTAACCTTCCCCTGTCTATCTTCTACCTACCATTTACACTACTTATTCCCTGTACCTTTTTCCCTGTCTCCCCACCCACTATACCACTGATAACTCTTAATGTGATCTCCATTTCTGTGATTCTGTTCCTGTTCTAGTTGTTTGCTTAGTTTGTTTTTGTTTTGTTTTAGGTTCAGTTGTTGATAGTTGTGAGTTTGTTGTCATTTTACTGTTAATAGTTTTGATTATCTTTTTCTTAGATAAGTCCCTTTAACATTTCATGTAATAAGGGCTTGGTGATGATGAACTCCTTTAACTTGACCTTGTCTGGGAAGCACTTTATCTGCCCTTCCATTCTAAATGAAAGCTTTGCTGCATAGAGTAGTCTTGGATGTAGGTCCTTGGCTTTCATGACTTGGAATACTTCTTGCCAGCCCCTTCTTGCCTGCAAGGTCTCTCTTGAGAAATCAGCTGATAGTCTTATGGGAACTCCTTTGTAGGTAACTGACTCTTTTTCTCTTACTGCTTTTAAGATTCTCTCCTTATCTTTAATCTTGTATAATATAATTATGATGTGCCTTGGTGTGTGCTTCCTTGGGTCCCACTTCTTTGGGACTCTCTGAGCTTCCTGGGTTTCCTGGAAGTCTATTTCCTTTGCCAGATTAGGGAAGTTCTCCTTCATTATTTGTTCAAATAAGTTTTCAATTTCTTGCTGTTGTTCTTCTCCTCTGGCACCCCTATGACTCGCATGTTGGAATGTTTAAAGATGTCCTGGAGGTTCCTAAGTTTCCCCTCATATTTTTGAATTCTTGTTTCTTCATTCTGTTCTCATTGAATGTTTCTTTCTTCCTTCTGGTCCACACTGTTGATTTGAGCCCTGGTTTTCTTCCCATCACTGTTGGTTCCCTGTACATTTTCCTTTATTTCACTTAGCATAGCCTTCATTTTTTTCATCTAATTTGTGACTGTATTCAACCAACTCTGTGAGCATCCTGATTACCAGTGTTTTGAACTGTGCATGTGATAGGTTGGTTAGCTCATCGTTGCTTAGTTATATTTTTTCTGGAGCTTTGATCTGTTCTTTCATTTGGGCCATTTTTTTTTTTTTTTTTGTCCCAGTGCTCCTGTTCTGTAGTAAGGGGTAGAGCCTTAGGCATTCACCAGCACAGAGCAACCCTCGTTGCTGTGTTGTGATGCTGTATGTGGAGGAGGAGTCCCAGAGGGAACAATGCTGCTTGCTCCCCTCTCTGCCGGTTTTCAGTCACTTCCCCAACTGCCCACAAGCAAATTGGGTTCTTCTGGTACTGATTCCCAGGTGGGTGGATTTATGTATGTTCTAGGACCCTGTTGGTCTTTCCAACAGATTCTCCTGTGAGGCTGAGAGTTTCTCCTGCTGCCACCTCAACCCCCACAGGTTTTTGCCAGTCAGAGGTTTAAGGCTTTATTTCCCTGCTCTGGAACCCTGGGTTACATGGTCTGTCTCACTCCCCATTTGTTCCTCCCGGTTTATCTGCACATGAATGTGGGACTGCCCAGTCCACCAGCTGCTGCCTCACTGGGTCAGCCAGCCATAGCCTTGCTGCAAGTCCTCTCTGCCTGGCTGCCCGTCTCCACCCCTCCTACCAGTCTGGGTGAATGTTTCTTCTTTAACTCCTTCGTTGTTAGACTTCCTATACAGTTCAATTTTCTCTCAGTTCTGTTTTTTTCTGTTTTTAAATTTGTTGTTTTCCTTATTTTGGTTGTGCAAGGAGGCACAGTGTGTCTACCTATGCCTCTATCTTGACCAGAAGTCCTCCAATAAATAAAATCTGTAAAAAAAATTTTTTATGCCAGGATCCAACCTTGTGCTTGTCTGACCTTGCTTTACTCACCTTCCAGTCCTAGTTCAAATAAAACCTAGTTTATAAAAGTAGGCAGTTTGCCTGTAGAACATAGCTTGCCAATTTGGACTTTAAAGCCTTTGGGTGAAGTTGCTCATCTTTTTTTCATGAGTCTATTAGCTTGCTAAGTCTCTGGGAGTGACAAGAGACAAAGCCTTCAGGTGTTGTGGACACTGAGATCAGCAGACAGGAAACAGAGGATAATGAGATACTCATGTGTGGGCGGCTGACTGCACGGCCAGGAGGAAGGGTGGCAAGATGGCTAACATTCCACCAAAATGTATGTTTTTCCTTATATAATATAAAGTTGGGGTTGGGAAGAAGTTGTCCAGCCAGGAACTATATTTCCCATCATTCCTTGCAACCTGGTAGAGTCATGTGACCAGTTTCCACCAATGGGAATGTGAATAGAAGCAGTATGCTTAAGAAATGGGTGTGTCTTCTTATTCTATCTTTGTCCATCTTCTGGGCAGAATGCAGAGGACTCTGAGACAGGGAAAAAAAGAGCCACAAGTGGAATGAGAATTGAGATCACTGAATTAACATGTGGAAGGTAGCCTCAACTTTAAACAAATAGATTGGACTTTTAAGTGAGCCAGAAATAAACTTGTATTGTGCAACTTACTGTACTGTAGTGGCTGATTTATCATAGCAACTGAACTTCCTTAACTCATAGGGGGAGTCATCAAGAGTTAGAGTGACTCTGGGAAGGAGGTTACAGAGGAGGCCAATCTGAATAGTCTCTCAAGCTTAGGTGGGATTTTGGCAAGAGTTGAGCAGAACTTCCAGGTTGGGAGAGTGAGAAGAACAAAGAAAGCATGAGCTTTGGGTATCCTCCACCTGTCTCATTAGACCCTTCAAAGCTGGCAGTAAACTTGGAGGGGACATCTGTGGTTGGGTCTGCAAGGCTGCCCACTTTGAGGAACTCTTTCTCCCCTACTGCCAATCATGGTGGCCCACTCCTGATGACCACTGAGTTGATCGTTGCCCTCCCCCAGGACTTTAAAACCTACAACTAAAGATTAGGCTTTCAGTTTCTGGTGGCTATGGACGTGAGGCTCCAGGGCTGGGGGCAACCAGGTTCCCTGCATTGTGGTAATTTCAGTCTGTGGTTAGAGAGACTAAAGCTGCTAGACAGAGAGAGACAGAGATGAGAGGTAGAGAGAGAGAGAGTAGTGCAGGGTTGGATTATGGATCCAGCTGCATGAGACCCAGGCTCACTCCTACCTATATCACACTAATTTGTGATATCTCAGAAATGACTCCAACAAACACCTGCTCTGGGTTGGTCTAACTGGGTTTTTGTCATGTATACACCAAGTATTCCAATGGAACTCAATCTACTAAGCCCAGATATTTATGGAGCACTATTATGTGCAATACAACATGGTCAGCTTTTTGTTGCTTTGAGAGGGGCTGTAGGAGAGGATGCCTAAAGAAGATATAGAAGGAATTAAATCCTGACAACTGTTTCAGGAGCCTTAGTTTAGATCCAAAAAGGAGGAATGAGATGGAAAGAGAGAGAAAGAATCCATCTACAGCTCTCTATTGAAGGACACCACAAAGTTGGCCCATTTCCAACTCTTTTCCCAACATCCTCACTGATCTGATTAAGACCCATGATCATCTCTTGAACCCCAGAGTAACAATGGCCTGACTTTGGGATCCTGAGCTGGTAGAATATGGAGTGCCTGAAAATGTGGAGCCTTGCAGGGAATACAGACTTTAGAACTGCAATTGTTGCTTTGCTTTCCAAAAGACAAAGCTCAGAAATGAATAGAAATTTAACCAAAGAGGATATACAGAAGGCAAATAAGCACATGAAAAGATGCTCAATATCTTTAGTCTCTAGGGAAGTGCAAATTAAAATGATGAGTTATCATTGTACACCTATCAGAATGGCAAAGATAAAAAGTAGTGATAACACCAAATATTGGTGAGGATTCAGAGAAACTGAATCACTCCCTCATGGCTAGTGAAATGTAAAATGGTACAACCACTCTGGAAAAGAGTTTGGCAGTTTCTTTAAAAAGCTAAGCATGCAATTACCAGACAACTCAGCAATTGTACTCCTAGAGAAATGCATTTATCCCAGAGAAATAAAGACTTATGTCCACACAAAATGTGTATGTAAACATTTTTGTATAAAAGTATGCAGCTTTATTGTAATAGTCAAAAGCTAAAATCAGATCAGATGTCCTTCAACAGGTGAATGGTTAAAAAAGAAACTATGACACACCCATGCCATGGAATAAAGGAATAAACTATTGACAGATGCAACTTGGATGACTCTCCAGGAAATGATGCTAATCAAAAACAAAACAAAAATCCCCAAAAGACTATATGCTATATGATTCCATTTAGATAATCTTTTAAAAAAATCCTTACCTGAGGTTATGTTTTTATTTATTTGAGAGAGATAGAGAGAGAGATGAGAAAGAGAGAGAGGAAGAGAAAGAGAGAGAGAGAGACAGAGAGAAATATCAGTGTGAGAGAGAAACATTAATTGGTTGTCTTCTCTATGGGCCCTGATTGGAGATCGATCCTACAACCTAGATTTGTGCTCTGACCAGAATCAAACCTGAAACCTTTTGGTGCATGGGACAACATTCCAACCAATGAGCAACCCAGCCAGGACTATATAATCTTTTTGAAATGACAAAAGTTTTAGGTGGACAACAGATCAGTGGTGACCAGGAATTAAGCAAGGGATGAAGGTGGGAGGGAAGTCGGTATGGCTATACAAGGGAAATGAGTGACCCTTATGGTGATAGAAATGTTCTATACCTTGACCATATTAATATCAATATCCTTATTGTAATAGTGTACCATAATTTTGCAAGATGTTACCATTGGGGGAAACTGAGAAAAGGGTCAAAGGTTATCTTGGTATTATTTCTTACAAATGAATACAATTCTATAATGATCTAAAAAATAAAAATTTAATTTAAGAAAACTGCCTGAGTATACTGGGGAATGAAAAAAAGCAGGCAAGAACAGAAGGATGGTTCTGAATTTGGTCATAAAGGATTGACATAGGGAGAGTATCCCATTTTTTATGTTTATGGCTTTTAGCCTGAAGGCAGTTCCCCACCTGAACTATGTAAGGTAGCTAAAATTCCAATAGAAAATCTGTAATCTTTCTGGCTTGAAGAACGAGAGGACAGAGTCTGGGTAAACACAGCTGTTGGAAAGTGCAAGAATACCCTTAGAAAGGTGGGGACCAGAGATGGAAAGGCCCACACTCTGAGTATAATTCTGTCCAAATCTCTTGGCTGACCACTGAATCATGCATGTGTGGGGTAACTTACAACAGCCCAGCCAAGGCTAAGAGAACTGAACTGAGATTTGAACTGCTGTCCAAAAGTCAGTTGGCAGTTTGAGTCTAGCAAGTACATTTGCTTTATAAAACAAGTAAACAAACAAACAAACATACACACACACACACACACATTAGTAGTCTTTAAAGGAATAGAACAGAATCCAGAGTTTTGACAAAATAGCATTTATAATGCCTACAATACAATCCAAAATTATTTGACACAGGGAAACCTAGGAGAGATCCTTGATTCTTGCTTGTCTCTCACTTTCTACAATTAATCCTTTCCTGGGAGCTGTCAGCCCTACCTCAAGAACACAGCCTCACTTCATCTGCTTCAGGACATCTCCACTATGACCTCCTTGTCCCAGTCATCACCATCTCTGGTCTGGATTACTACACAAGGTTCTTCACTGGTATCTCTGCTTTCTCCCTTGTTCCTCTGGAATTCATTCACTGCCCAGAAACCAGAGCCATCTTTATAACATACAGACCACATAATTTGCCCTTGCTCATAGGATACAATCCAGCCTCCTCGCCTTGTCTCACAAGGGCCTGCAAGACCTCACCTGCCTCTTTGTCCTTGTCTCCTCCATTCATGTGCTTCCTCACCACTTTCCACCTCACTGGCTGCTGTCTGTTTCTCCAGCATCCTTAGCACCTTTGTCCTTGCTGTTCCCCTGATCTTCCTATTATCATTCAGGTTTCAGCCCAAACATCGCCTCCTCAGATAGATCTTCCCTGACCCTACCACCTCCCAAGGTAGCTGACAGTCACTATTACATTCCCTGGCTTTATATTTCTAAATCATTGAGTGTTTATTTACATTATCTGTCATCCCCAGGAGGAGCATTAGCACCTACACAGGACTAGATTTTGCCTATCATGCTTATTGTTTATCTGTAATAGCCTGGAATAGCACCTAATACACAGTAGGTTCTTGTCCCAACTATCTACTCTGTATGGTCTTCCCAAACCTAGAGACATAAAACAACCACCATTTTATTATACCCACATATTTGGAGAGGGCCTAACATGAATAGCTTGTTTCTGTTTCACAATGTCTGAGACTTCAGCAGGGAAGATTGGAGTGACTGGGGCAACTCAAAGTGCTGGGCTGGGGCTGGAGTATCCACTTCCAAAAGGTCTTCCTCATTCCCATGTTTCATGCCTGTGCTGGAATGGTTGGGGGGCTGGGCTCAGTTGAGAACATTGGCTAGAACCCAGCCTGACAACCACAGCATCATCAGATTCTTTACATGGTGGCTTAGCCTTTCAGTGAACTAGTCTAGAGACAGTTAGCCTAAGAAGTCACACAGCAGAGCTTCCACAATACTCTATTGGTCAAAGGGAATCTACACTCCAATTCTTCATGGGAGAAATATAAAATAATTTGTGATCATTAAAAAAAATTGCAACAGTTCTCAAATATTTGTTGGATGAATGAATGAGTGAATGACTGAATCTACATCAAGGTGTCCTTAGGTCATTTGTTTCATTTATCAGTCACTGAGGTCAAAGCCCATACTGAGGAATCTCTCCAAAGGAGGACATTTAGATAAACATTTTTTTTTTCTCCATATCGGCTCAATTAGAAAGTTCTATTGTCTGCTCTGCTTCTCAGTTCCCCTAGCCTGCGTTAACATATCAATGAGTGAGGACATTAGTTGCTGTGTTGAATTTTCTAACACCTTAACTTCTCAAGCTGCTGATGGCAGATACTGGATCAGCTCTGAGAAACGCAATATATGGTGGCTCTCCCAGGCTGAATATGGAGGTGTCCCATTGATCTTGTTGTAACACAGACTATGACAGAGGACCAGATGGCTCCACTGACCCTAATAATTGGGTATTGATTATCAGTGACCACATACTATTCTAGATTTCTTCACATGAAGTAAAAAGATGAAAGGTAAGTCTCCTGCCCACACTCCCTCTCAGGGGGGTTAAAACCATCATAAGAACTTAAGCTTGAAATCAAATCGAGGGAGATGATGTGTGGGAATGACTACTTTGTAAGCAGTTGTAAGCAGTCTTCAAGAAGACAATAAAAGAATGGAAAGAAGGCCTTCTCCCAAAGGCTAGTCAAATGGAGATTATTGATGCACAAACACATGATTAAAACACCCATTAAACATGGCATTAAACTGAAAGCTGAAAGGCCTCCTTCATCAAAGCCTGCCAAGGGGCCCTGGATGAGGAGGGGTACTGTGTAGAAACGCTGGCTCCTGGTCCCCATGCCTCTTGATCATTTCTGCCCTCCCTAAACTTCTGGCTGCATTCTTGTTGCCAAATCTCAGGGGTCCTTTTGATCATTTTCTTGTTCAGCCTCTGAAGAACTGACATTGTCTTTTGGAAACTCTCTCCTCTCTTAATGATCCACAGAACCTTTCTTCTGGTTCCCTCCCATTCCTCAGAGTCTCCATTTTGGTGTCCATCATGGGTCAATCTACTCTCTCCCACTCCTGAAGACTTTGTTCTCCAGATTCTGTTCCACCTCCTTTCCTCTTCCCACTGTCCTTGCTCATCCAACTCTCCCCCACCCACATCTTCAACCTGTGTTCTGGTGACCCCCAAAGGGACTTCACCACTTCCAGTGCTCTTCCTGACTTCCAGATCCAAGGGTCATCTGCTTACAAGATATTGCTCTTCAAATGTTTCACAGACACCTCCAATTCAACTTGTCCAAAACAGAATGTATCAGCTTCCCCTACAACCTCTCTCTGGCCTCCAACTTCCAATCGGTCCCCAAGTCCTAGGAAGCGGGGTGGGGGCAGCTTACAGAATATTTTCTAAATCTCTCCCATTGATTTCCTATCCAAACACAGTCTCCACTGAGGCCCCACCATTTCTCACCCAGATTCCTGCAACCACTTTCAGTCCTGGCTTTCTTCCTCCTACCTTCCCCATGCTGTGGTCATAGTGATGTGAACTGCTCTGCTTAAACCCTCCAGTGTCTCCCACCATGATCAGGAAAAAAATGTGAAGATCTGGGAATAACACGTAAGGTATTGATTGATCTGGCCCCACCCCACCTAGTGTAACAAGGCTCTTCCACTTAGTAGCTATGCGATTTGGGGCAGATAATTTAACCTCTCAGAGCCTCATTCACATACAAAGCAAACAATAATTCCAACTTCTATCCTGAAGATGCAGTGAAAAATGCATGTGGGTGCTTAATACCATGCCTGGCATAGAGTGGATTGCCACTGATCACTCTGGTCTTTACAGACAGTCTGGGGTCTTCCTCTCCATCCTCACTTGTACCCTGCATCCAGACACTTCAATCCTGAAAGCTCCAAGCCTGTCCTTTTATTCTCCGTGGATGACTCAGCCTGGAACTTCTTCTGCCTGACATTCTCTTCCTCTTGTTTTCCATCTTCTTCCTCTAGGCATCTTCTTCTCAAAACCCCACTCAAAGATTTTACCTTTCAGAAAGCTTCCTCCCCTTCTTCTACCTTCCTGGCTGGGGTCCCAGTTTCCCTGAAAACATTTTTTTATGTGCAGCAAATTCCTGGCTGTGAGGCAGATTACAGTTAATTCTTTACTCTACACAATATTTTTCAAACTTTTGCATCTGTGACAACATAAAAAGTTGGGAGACATCATATGGAAATCTGGGTTTCTGGTAACTCCTGAAAAACTGAAAGAGAAGACAAAATGGCCAGCACCAGCCTGAGTGGAGCATCAGCTGATCCTTATGGGTGCTCCAGTTTACCATACTCCCCACTGCTTCCTGTTGGTGACACCCAGCTATTTCAGCTCCTCCTACACTAGACACTGAGATGAGAACTTGGGTTCAGCTAGTTTATTGGGAGATGAATCTAAGAAGCGCAAGGAAAGGAAGCCAATACTGGGCATATTGGTGGGTGGAAGACCTGTAAATAAATGGGGCTCAGTCCTGCTGGGCACCTCTGAGAGACACTGTAAAATATGCCACAGCATGGCCCTAATTTGGATGGGAAAGCAGGGTATTTATCCACCAGCTGTCATCCTCATTAGTTGTGGACCACCCCTGAGGCCATACCACCCTCCACTCTCAGCTTGCCAAATGTCTGAGCGCTGTAAGCCCTTAGAGAAGCAGAGACCTGCAGTTTGCCTAAGGGCATCTGCTGCAGTCACAGGTGAGCCTAGCGGAGGGCCAGGGGAGCTGGGGCCTGGCCCACAGGTACTCAAATATGTCTCATGAATGCCCATGTGACTCACTTTCTCTGTTGTGAAACAAATCAGTTCCAGTTCCATGACAGACACAGGTGCACTCTGCATCAGTGGAGCAACTACCCCAACTTCTGCGTCATGCTGCACAAATTGTGACAGGCGGGACTTGCCTTCCCTGTGTGGCTGTAGCTGAGGTGGAAAAAGCCCATGTCCTCTCATGCATTCATGGACAGCCCCCTGAGAAAGGTGGCCCCCGAACTGTGGTGAGGATGCCCAGCACACACATGTGTGTGAGTTACTCAGCAAACACATGTGGAATTCCTGTAGTACAATGGCCCCCCTTAAAGGTGCTAGGGACCTTATATGCTGGTGCTGGGGAGACAGGCATTTCAGAAGTAAATGAAGACCTTTCTAGAAGGTGATAAGCACTGTGAAGAACACACACAAGGTGATATGACAGGGGGAGGAGGTGACTTTAGATTGAATGGTCAGAAAACACCTTTTTGAAGAGGTGATATTTGAACTCAATGCAAGTATCAGTGGGGAAAGCATTGCAGGTGGAGGAAAGAGAATGTGCAAAGAGCCTGTGGCAAGAACTAACTGGTCTTACAGAAGGAATGGAAAGAAGTTTTGATGAGGATTCAGGGAAACGAATACAAACAAGCACCAAAAGGGAAACAGGAGCAGGTCTCATGGGGCCTGGCAGTCCCAGAGAGTTTGTGTGTTTTCTAAGTGCAGTGAAGGGCACTGCAGCTGTAAGGATGTGCTTTCATAATCTAATTTTGTTTTTAAAGAGTCCTTCCAAGCAGAAAATGGGCCATGGGGGCAGGTGTGGAAGTGGGTGAATTGGTGAGGAATAGTTGCCATCTTCCAGATACGACCTATGGTGTGGCGTGGAGTAAGGAATTGTGAAGATTGTGGATGCATTTTGGAATTAGAGTTGACGGGACTAATAATGAACTAGACATGAGGGTGAGGGGAGAAGAGACTGTGCCTTTGGGGTCCAGAATATGTGATCAGTTCTGTGCTAGGCCATTGGCAATGTCCTCAGAAGGGGCTGTCATTTGTCATTATTCCTGGTCTGCCTGGGATGTTGGGACAGTGGCTCACAACCCTTCTGAGGAAGGCAGCACCCACCCCATCAAACTTGTTTTCTTTTTGTTTTAATTTAAATTTTTTTTCAATTTTAGTTGACATTCGATATTATACTGCTTTTAAGTGTGCAACATAGTGATTAGACATTTATACTATTTACAAGGTAATCCTCCGACAAGTCTAGTACCCACCTGACACCATACATAGTTATTACAATACTATTGACATATTCCCTCTGCTGTACTTTATATTCCTGTGGCTATTTTGTAACTGCCAGTTTGTCAGACAAACTTTCTTAACCAAAGGCCAGAAGCTTCCCTTTATGGGCACTCAGGAATCTTGAGGGTGAGGGAGAGATGGGGTGTTTGAGGAATTATTTGTATGGATTCTGAAATGCCACCAAGAGAGGCACCCAGCCCCCAGCCCCTTGAGAATCACCTGAATCACTGTTGCCCCTTGGAATATATTTGGCAGTATCTGGAAAGTTGAATACAGTTACACCCTTATTAGCCAGTAATTCCCAAGATAGATGATAAAACATCCACTAAAAGACACATATAAGAATGGTCTCAGCAGCAATATTTGTAAGTTAATAAACCAATTAGTCAATTAGTACAATGGAATAGTATGCACCCATGAGAAGGGATGAATTGTTGTCTGCAGTATCACATATGAATCTCAGAAACATAATGTGGAAAGAGCCAGGCACAGAAGTGTACATGTTTGCAGGCTCCCATTGTATCAAGTTCAAGAACAGACTGACTCTGTTGCTAGATGTCAGGATAGCAGATACCCTTGGAGAGGTGAGCCTGTCTGAAGGCATCTAAGGGGCCTCCTGGCTGCTGGTAATATTCTATTCTTGCTCTGGTTGATGATTACCAGGTGGTATTTCATTTCTGAAAACTCCCAAGTTATTTATGATTTGTTCATGTTTCTGTGTGTACATTATACTTCAACACCAGAAAGTTTTTAAAAACCATATTCCATCAAATTCATGACTTTGCTCTTCATTCTTCCCAAAATTCAAATGGACTTTCAGAATACAGAGATTTGCAATATTGATAATATTTAAAAGAACATTTTTGGTGTTAGTGGCCATTCTGAAGGAGGAATTCCAGAAATGTTCTGAGCTAGGATTGGGTACCCCTCCCATCCTTTCACAGTGCCTGGGTTCCCCAGAGGCCCAGGTATGCAATGAACTTACAGGGCAAATTAGGAAGGAAAGTCCTCGGATCCTCAAGGTGGGACCTCTTGCTAGTAGAGATGACTTAGGAGCAGCTCTGGTGTTGGTACCAGTCCTGAATTTTCTTCCTTTGCTGAGGACCCAACCCTATAATCATTAATTATGGGACATTATTTGTCCATTGACCCATGGACTCTAAAAACATTGCTGTCTGGGTGTGGGAATGTTAATCCTCTGCCTGCACTGGAAACCCCAGGAGCCTGGCCGGAAATGTCCCACAATGGGAGGTTCCTGAGGGACTCCCTGCTGCTTTGCCAGCCTGACCTAAGAAGGGATTTCCCAGCTTCCCATGGTTTCTTCCTTTCTTGCCCCCCGCCTGTGCTGCACACGACCTGTTCAGGAAACTGCCTACTCTGTGGAGACCATTGGGCTGCTGTCCATGTTCGGGTATGGGAGTCTGCTCCCTTGGAATGTCCTGGTGAGTTCACAGGAAACTTATGGGCAGCTTAGGGGTTGGAGGCTGGGTGGATCACTGGTGGGCTCTGCTCTGTGTGGGCCCTGGGGATGTTTGTGCTCCCATAAACTAAGCTTTGTCCACCCTAGTTGCAAGCTGGCTGATCTGTCAGGGGCAGCCTCTTCCAGGTTTCACTATAGGGCGGAACAAACAGTACTTAGGGAAGCTACCTGTCCGGTTTGCTCCAGAGCCAAGTCAAGAAAGAACAGCTGACTAGGCCCTGTTGGAAGACCAGAGCGTGCCACTGATGTCTAGGTTCGATGTTGGAGTGGTACTCCTAATTTTATAAGGAGAGTGCTGAGCACCATCAGTCAACTAAACTCAACAGATGTTTATTGAGCGCCTGCTTTCCTAGGCCAGGCACTGGACCAGGCTCTAGTGGTTAATTTTAGTAGGTTGAAATAATAAACAAAATAAGCAAATTCTGTAGTATATTAGAAGATGGTAAGTGGCTGTGGAGAAAAAGAAAAATAAAGCTGAAAGAGGAGATAAGGATGATGTTTTTAAAGGGAAGGACTCACCGAGAAAGTGCAAAGGCCGCTGACCTCCCTGCTGGTGAGTGGGTGTGGCGTGTGTAAGGACTAACTGGTGTAGAGAGTGTTGGTGTGTGAGAAGGAAGAAAAGTGATTAGAGAGGGAACGGGCCCAGACTGCGCAGAGCCTTCATGGGCCATTGTAAGAAATTTGGTTTTACTGAGTGAGATGGAGTGAGATGTGATTCGACTAACTCAAAGCCATGCTCAGCAGGTTGGGTCAACCTTTCTAGAAAGCAGTTGCAGTAAGAATCAAAAGCCTTAGAAATAATCAATTTTTTCACTCCATTAAATTCATTTCTAGGCAGCTTCCTTAAAGGAAGAATGGGAAATATTGTGAAGGTTTATGCTCAGCAGGCTTCATTCATTCATCCCATTAAAAATGTATAGAGTTGCTCGTAGAAGCCTTGTTTATGATGATGAAAAAGAAACTAGCAATCACCTAAAAATCCATAACTAGGGGTGCAATTCAGCACATCAGTTTGATGCATTATTCCATAACTGTTAAGTCTATTTTTCAACCACTTAATAATGGGGGAACATGTTTAAAACAGATACCTAAAGAAAACAGGATAACTACTTGATAGGATCTCAATTTGCTTTTTAAAAATGTCCATATGTGCATGCTATCATTTGAATGAGCCCTGAACACATTATGCTAAGTGAAAGGAGCCAGCCATAAAAGACCACATATTGTATGATTTCATTTTATACACTGTACAGAACAGGCAAATCCATAGAGACAGAAAGTAGATTATTGGTGGCCAGGGGGTGGGCTGAGGGTGGGGAGTGACTGCTAATGGAATTGCTAATGGGTTTTTTTTTGGGGGGGAGTGATGAAAATATTCTGAAATTAAATAGCGGTGGTGGTTGCACAGCTCTGTGTATAGACTGAACACCACTGAATTGTACATTTTAACAGGGTGAATTTTATGATGTGTGCAATTGAAGAAAGACTGGAAAAAAATGGTAGTTTGGGGGGGTAGTTAATTTTCTCCTACATATATTCTCCTATATTTCAGTGATGGTGGTAAATTTGCAAAAAGACTGAGAAAAGGGACAAACATAGTAAGGAACAATCTTCTCAGGGACTTTCTGTAAGCCTCACTTCCCTTCCCATGGCAGTGATTTGTGATGTTTGCCCCAATTTTCCTTTTCCCTGCTTCCAGCAGAAGGCACTGCCTAGTCTCCTTGGGGTTTCCTGGGACTAAATGACTAGTTCAGGCCAATGGTTTGCTAGTGAAAGAGACATGTTACTTCTGAGCCAGAGTGTCTAATTGCCAGTGCAAGACACCCCCAAGGCTCTCTATGCTGAAGCAACCTTTAAACACTCGAGGTGAGGGCTGCTTCCATCCCCAGCAGACCTCAGATGGGAGGTGATGTGAGAGATGAAGCTTTGTTCCTTTAAGCCACTGGGTAGTTGGGTTTTTTTTTTTTTTTTTTGTAACAACCTAGCCAGTACTAATGCCCTCAGACAATGAGATCTGAGGAGCTGCTGCTGCTGCCATTAGCCATCTGTAGATGCTGTCCAAAATAAAATGATGCAGTAACTACACATTATATTGCTTTAGGGCATGCCACCTCCTTTTCCATTTAAAATGTTTTTCTATTTTTGAGTTACCTTGAAAACAAAGCTGGAAGATAGGAGAATCAGATATTTTCCTTATTTCACTGATAAGTCAAGTGATTTGTCCATGGTCCCAGGTCAATTTAGTGATATTTCCCAGGTATTCCCTCTGCTTGGTGTCCTGGCCACAGTGGCTGCTCCATCTGACCCAAAAAGATCCAATGACTGGACCAGGCCAAACAATTAAACTGTGTTTGTGCAATAGGGTTTCTACTTAAAATAAACCAGAGATTGGACTATGGAGGGGAAATCAATGCACAGCTATGAAGAATCTGGCAAATGGGCAGGATTGGGTCTATAAAGGCAATTACCCTCTTCTATTTCTCCAAGGTAACCTTGGTCTTCAGAAAGTAAGGGGAGATGGAAAGCATGGAGGTAGTTAGAAAGGAGGTCCAAAGTCACTAAGCTGGAGAAACCTCAGAGAATCTTTCTCTGCCTGCAGGGATAGTCATGATGTGAGACTTGCCATATGGGAGAACCCAGGGGAGGACAAGGTGTTGGCCGCACAGAACACTGTCTGAAAGGCCTCACTGCAACTATCTCTAGAGCTCTAATGCTTTGTATTCCAAAATGTAAATGTCTTTCTTCTAGATAGACTACGGTATAAAGTGGGAAGTGAAAGGGATCCCACCCTCCAAGGATAACCACTGTTGACAATTCGATGTCTCTCTGTCTCTGTCCAGACTTTTTTCTATGCATATACCTATTGAATAGCTAGGATCTCTTCTAGGATAGGTATCTGTATGATATCTATCTGTTATCTATCTATCTATCATCTATCTATCTATCTATCTATCTATCTATCTATCTATCTATCTATCTATCGTCTATCTATCTTGTTTATACAGATGAATCAACCTCTCTATAAAATCCGTCTACTCTTCTACTGTCATAGACAAATAACTTTAATCCCCATTCTCACTCATAGCCTGCCATCTTGTTTCCTATTGCACTGAGAAAACAGAGGCCATCAGAAGAGAAACTCCATACTTTCCCACCATGACAGCCCACTTCCCTGGACAGGGTCCCTTGCTCTTCCCTTCCCTTCAATGGTCCACTACAGGAGAGCTGTGTGTGCTCCTAGCCAGTCCTTCCTCCTGTGCCCTAGATCTTACCTGTCCCCTACACAAGAACACAATGCCAGCAATGCTTCCCTCTCTCCCATATCACCAGAGTTCCCCTCTCTCTGGAATGGGCTGCACAGTATGCAAAAATATGGTCCAACATCCATTCCCACTCCTCACCTCAGCTGCCCTATCAGCAGCATTTGACATGGTTGCTCCCCTCCCTACTCTGGTGTGCCCCCACCCAGTCTCTGTACCTCTCTGTTATCCCTCTGCCATCTAAACATGGAATATCCAGGGCTCAACCTTTTCTACCTGTGCTCACTCCCAGTGGCTCTACATTCAAAATAGATCCTGGTCTGACTCATTATCATCTCTCACCTGGATTATCGTGTAGGCTCTTAACTGGTCTCTCTGTTCTTACACTCATCCCTTGAGACCCTTCTTTTTTTTTAAGTATATTTTATTCATTATGCTATTACAGTTTTCCCAATTTTTCCCCCTTTAGCCTCCTTTTAACCTATACCCCCAACCCTCCAGCATTCCCTTGCTTAGTTCATATCCATGGGTTGTATATATAAGTTCTTCAACTTCTGTTTCCTATACCATTCTTAACCTCTCCCCATCTATTTTATGCCTACCAATAATGCTTCTTCTTCCCTGTACCTTTCTCCCCTATTCCTCCCCTCCCGCTCCTGACTGAAATCCCTCCATGTGATGTCCATTTCTTTGATTCTGTTCCTGTTCTAGTTGTTTGCTTAGTATTTGCTTTCATTGTTTTTTTTTTTTTTTAGGTTCATTTGTTAATAGTTGTGTGTTTGTTGTCATTTTACTGTTCATAGGTTTTTATCTTCTTCAATTTCTTAGATAAGTCCCTTTAACATTTCATATAATAAGGGCATGGTGGTGATGAACTCCTTTAACTTGACCTTATCTGGGAAGCACTTCATCTGTCCTTCCATTCTAAATGAAAGCTTTGCTGGATAGAATAATCTTGGATGGAGGTCCTTGCCTTTCATGACTTCAATACTTCTTTCTAGCCCTTCCTTTCCTGTAAGTTTTCTTTTGAGAAATCAGCTGATTGTCTTATGGGAACTCCTTTGTAGGTAACTGTCTCTTTTTCTCTTGCTGCTTTTAAGATTCTCTCCTTATCTTTAATTTTGGGTGATATAATTATGATGTGCCTTGGTGTGTGCTTCCTTGGGTCCCACTTCTTTGGGACTCTCTGAGCTTCCTGGACTTCCTGGAAGTCTATTTCCTTTGCCAGTTTTGGGAAGTTTTCCTTCATTATTTGTTCAACTAAGTTTTCAATTTCTTGCTGTTGTTCTTCTCCTTCTGGCACCCCTATAATTCGGATGTTGGTATGTTTCAAGTTGTCCTACAGGTTCCTAAGCCTCTCATTTTTTTGAATTCTTGTTTCTTCATTCTGTTCCAGTTGGGTGTTTATTTTTCTCCTTTTGTTCCAAATCATTGATTTGAGTCCTGATTTCCTTCCTGTCACTGTTGGTTCTCTGAACATTTTGCTTTATATCACTTTGGGTAGCCTTTATTTGTTCTTTCATTTTTTTTTTTTAGTGGTGATAATTTTTATTTTTTTTCTTCTTTTTTTTAAAATATATTTTATTGATTATACTATTACAGTTGTCCCATCTCCTCCCCCCACCCCCCTCCCTGCACACCCCTTCCCCCCACACTCCCCCTCTTTAGTTTATGTCTGTGGGTCATATATATGAGTTCTTTGGCTTTTACGTTTCCTATACTATTCTTAAC
>VMDR010011679.1:0-28024 GCA_007922815.1 Macrotus californicus | reverse complement strand
CAACAAGTCATTTTTGGGAAAGGGGTTCTTTTTACTGCATCATATTTTTTTTTAATTGCAACAATACTTTGGTTTTTATAAGATCAGCCATTACTTTTCTTCAATAAATGACTTTATTTTTCTCTAAGAGAAAAAGGAAAAACCCTAATGATGAACATTTTTTTTAAAGTTTCAGTATAATTTCTCAAATCACAGTGCAGAATTCTAGCCATATCAAATACCCATTTAAAAATCATTAGAATTGTTGTTGTAGCTACAACATTTTGTGATGAGAATCCCAGAATCCTTCATGAAGGTTAGAATAAATTATGTACTTGAGTTTGTTTTAGCTAAGTACAGCTGCCATTTTTACCCTGTGGAGGATAACTTCATAAAAGTAACACCATTTGAGACCCTCAGACAGTGTGTTTCAGGCCCTTTTTAAAAATGCTTCCCTTCCTTTTTGCAAAACATAATGTTCTGTTTTCCATCAACATGAGTCCCTTTCTTAAAATAACAACACGTTTTTATATCGTTTTGAGGTAGCCCTGAATTATTGCTAAATTTGAACTCTAGGATTAAAACAGAGAGACAGTTCCTAAACCAAATGCTATAAATGGAAACTTAAATGTTCAAATACTACCTTCACCTGCACTTCTTCACTAGCACCTCAGTCAGAGACACGGAGTAATGAAATCTCAATTTTCTCCATTAGTTAATTAGCACCTTCACATTTTAAGTACTGGAAGCATTACATTGTTAATTACCTACAAGTCCGCTCTCAAAACATCACTGTTTTTTTTTTTTTTTTCTTATGCATAGGTTTACACAACCCCTAAAAAAAACCTATAAAATAATCTCTCTGCATAGGCTAAATGTTCTAAGATGGAGCGCTCTAACAGCGAAAGGTGAGTTCAGTCAGCTCGTGCCCCGGTATTGATCTCTAACTGCTCCCAACGCTTCTCTTCTAATCCTCTCCATAATTACATAAACTGCTAGTCTTTCCTGACGCTGTCAGTTCCTCTTGCATCCACTTTCAGATGGCCAGTGGAGGAGCAGCCTGGGCACTAGATCAAACTGTCAATGTCCCCCACTCAGCAATTGACAATCCTCTTGAAGGCTCCTGGCACATCTGTCAAGGGCCTCCTAGGGTGCTTCAAAACTCTTCCCCCTTGGAAGGGAGCAAGAAGGGTGGAGGAGCCAGAAAGGTATTGATCTGTTCTTTTAACATGGTAATTTGCCTGGGGGCTGCTTCAGTCTTTGCCAAGCTGGACACTTGAAAAGAAAACTTGTTTTTCAAAGTGGGGAGGTCTCTTCCAAACACTTAAAACCGAAAACAAATGAATCTAAACATCAAGTTCACAGCGCAATGTGAAGGAGGTTGGTCAAATCGGAATGGGAAAGCTAATATATAGAAAAGTGGCTTAAAATTAATTGATGATAATAGCAAGTCTCAAAGTTTGAAATGTATTTTAAACTTTTCAAGGCTCTGTGTGCATCATAACCAATTAGAAAGTAGCCAATTGAGTTACGTTAATCTTGGGAGAGAAAAAAAGACTGATGTAATTAAACTGATGTAAAACATTAATAACATTGATATTGATGAATGCTTAGACATCTCCATAGATGATGAAAATGGAAAATAAAATTGATTGTTCGTTTAATGACACCTCCAACTGGCAACACACCATGAAGGCTAGACGAGGAGGGAAAGGGAGGGGGGAGGGAATAGCACCATCATTAAAACATCTTTGCTGCTTTTGTAATCAGTTTATTGTCTCACCAAGGAAACATACAGGACAGATAAGACTACAAGACATAATTAACTATGCAAAGATGGCAAAGTATTATCATCTTAAACATGTAAAATTAATTAATCAAGGGCAATGATTTGTTCATAATTTTCAGGTCGCATGTTTCTGGGGATACATTGTTAGTTGTGAATGAAAAAGCCACATGAAAGGGAAGGCAGTGCAGATAATGAAGGATCCCTTGTGGAAAGCAAGAGCTGGGAAAGTTGGCATCTTAAATCAGGGAAGTTCTGAAGGACAAAAGCCCCTGAGAAAAGCATTCCTCGCTGAGCTGTGTCTTAACTGATCATGAGGTTGGCCCATATTTACCTGCCATGGTATTATGGGAGGAAATCAGTATTCTGTTAACCTCTGACCCCTGGGATCCGAAGCAGACAAAGGACCAATCTGGAGCCCTGGGAGAAGACAGCCAAATGTCAAACAGCAGGGAAGCGATTGTTAGGGAAACATTTGGCTTGGGCACAGCCAGCCTCATTGGGGCAAACTTCTATTCACAGAAACAAGACATGACGAGATAACACCATAAAATATGAACAAAATGGCACCTTTTTTGCCTTGCTTCTAAATTGTTAGCTTTATGGGACTTCATGCTGCACACTATGAAAAAAATCCAATTTGCTTTGAAGCACATTAGTCTGTCTCACATCCTAATTATTGTTTACATTGCCATTTGCCTTCTATTAGGAATTGAATAATTACCCAGCACTTCATAGTTTTAAAATACAAGCAAACAGGATTATCTGGGTAATTAAGAAACTGTACCATAGCTTTGTACTGCTGCGGAAAATATCTGCACACATAGGGGAAATGATAATTATCAATCAACTTACTTCAAATGGTATTTTAAGGATTTTGGGCAATTTGAGATCTGTAACTTATTAAGAAGAGGTTAGTAAGATCACCTTTGAGAAGTGTGGGTCTGTTTAAATCCATCTTTAGAAACAAGAGCCAGATAAGCAGCTGAATTTTCTCATCCACTAATGACACCGGAGAATGTACCGCGCACAGAGCCTTCTGCTGTTCTTTAATCCTAATAATCCATCCCAAATGGACTTTGAACAGCATCATCAAACTCTGTCAGACCATGTGGAGCTAAACCAAAGCTCTTCCACATTTAGATGTTGTCTTAGCTGACCCTGCCTCCACTTAATTACGCTCCAAGTCTGGCTATGCCCATGTCTGCCCTGTGAAATTCACTTGAATTCAAAACTAATTGAACTTCAAAAACATTTCATGCGAAGTCCTCCTCTTCTAGTTTATAGAGTTCTTATGATCATGGCCTTCTGAAGAGAGTGCTATTTTCAAGCAGAGAGTGATGTCTGTTGGGTATGATAGGCAGTGCGCTTGCTGTTTCTACTCTAGGGGGATAAAGCAAAGGTTCAATGAAATTTGAAAACACTAGGTGGGATGGGAAGGCAGGAATTCAACCTCAAGTGCGTACACATATGAGATAAGGAACAGAATTATAATAATACACCTTTTAAAGAACTGTACCTGGGACATAAGTGAAAATAAAGTAAAATCATGTGATTCTGCGCATGAAGACTGATGTGTTCACTCATAGATGTGAAAACACCAGCGATGGTGGACGGAAAAAGGGCCACATACTAAACCTGACCAGCTAAGGAGGAACCACATAGGTCTGAACAGAAAAATTCCTAATGAAAAGTGACTCCTGTTGGGTAGCTACGTCCTAGGATGGTAGCTTCCTTGACAGAGGTCAATCTTTAACTTACCTTAGGTAAGCCGTTCTACTGGTTTTTTTTTTGTTTGTTTTTTGTTTGTTTTTTTGCATCTAAGATAACATACCTTCAAAATGTTAGAGAAAGCTCCTTTTCCAGACCCCTCAGGGCACACCCTCAGTATCAGATCACAGAAATCCTCATGTTCTCTTATTCCCCGCATACCATCTCTATGAGCTGTAAATGATAATCATTAACTATCCTGTACCCACCAATGTAAAAGAAGTATGTGTTTCTCTATTTTGCCTTATTATCCAATCCTAGAGATTACCCAGCTTTGCTTTCTCCCCACCCTCTTAATCTACCACCATTGGATTTCATGTAACCTTCCCTGCGTCTCCTCCCTTGATTGCAATGTATAAAATAAGTTGCAAAACTGCCATTCTCTGGAGCATTTTCTCAGTCCCTTGAAATTTTGATTCCCAGCAATTGTCATCAATTGGGCTCAAAAAAACTCATAAAAATTCTCTACAGTTTGAACATTTCTCGTGTAGACAGTTCTTTTTCAAAGAATTTGATCTTTTTACTTTACAATGTATTCAAGCCCTTTATTGGGACACTTCTAAACATTCCTAGCATAATCTGAATAGTGTCATCTCCGCCCTCCCACCTCCGAAAGAACAGCAAGATCCCAGCTGAAGCTGTCACTAAACAGACAAGCCAAGGGATTCACCAACTGCTAGGTTTCCTTCCAAAGGTCAAAATAAAATGAGCAGCAGGAGCCGGGTTATTCTGCATGGGGTAAAAGGCTGGGGAATGACAACCAGCCACATCAGGCTGGTGATGGCAGGGCAGGGGTTGCACAAAGAGCCCTGTGCAAATAGTCCACTCCATGCCTCCCAACCCCAATCTCTGGAAGCATTCAAATCAAAACCGAATTAATTTGCATGGCATCTAAATCATTGGGTTCTGCATAAACAGAAGGAGATTTTGGCTGGAGTTTCCAAAGGAAGCTCTCACTGCCTTTGTGAAAGGGGGAGAGATGGGTGTGCTGTTTTGCATGAGGGTGAATACAGAATATGCAAATGAAGAATCTGCTGCCTGGAAAAGCAACCCTAGGCAGACAGCTGAGGACCAGCATTCACCCAGAAAGCGCTGGTGGTGTCTCCAAAGGGAGTAGGAAGGGGTACCAACATGACTGTTTCCCAGGAAGCCAAAACAGACCTGAATATTCATAAAGTGTCCCTTTAGTCATGGGACTGTTAATTACCCTGCATATCAGGGGACCCATGACCTCACCTGCTCTCTTCTACAGGACAGCTCTGAGGTACCAGCTGTAAGGGGACACGAGAAAGGCTTTGTGCCCTAAGTGGAAAAGATAGTCTCTCAGGGTCTTGGGGACAGGACAGCTGGGCCTTCTTTAATCGTTCCTCCTCACAAGCACAACCAAACTGGAGAGAGAACCAAGCCATGTTATCAGACACAGATAAACAGTTTTGAGAATGCCAAGAGCTATAAATTGCTGTCTAATTTTATAGAAACGTCTGAAAGTTTCAATACATAAAACACCATTTTTCTAAGCTCCCTAAATCTCTCAGATTCAGAAACAGTTGTCAGAGCTTTCTTATTTCATTTCAATCTTTAAAAGCACCTGCAGCAAGTCTGCAGTGCACTCTGTTACCTGCAAGAGAATCTAACAGGCTGATGACGGACCACTGCAGTGGTTCTCAAACTTTTCGGTCTCGGAATCCCTTTATACTCAAAAATATTGAGGAGGCCCCAGTGCTTTTGCTTATGTGAGTTAAAGCTATCAATACGTATCACTGGAAATTGAAACTGAAAAATCTGTAACTGCTTATCAATTCATATTAAAATGCCAATAATAAACCCTTTACATGTGAACACACATAACAAAAGAAATTAGTGAGAAGAGCAGTTTTGTTTATTTATTAATGTGCAAATCTCTTTAATGCCTGGCTTAATAGAGGACAGTTACAGTCTCATGTTGCCTTCTGTATTCGATTTGGTGAGATTCCACACACATCAGGTAGCCTCTGGAAAACTCCACTCATGAGAAAAGAAGAAGGAAAGGGCAGATAAAATCTTAGTATTATTAAGAAAGTTTTCACGTTGTCAACCCCATGAAAGGGCCTTGGGGAACCCAGCTGGACACACTTTGAGAACCACCGTACTGGTGTGGTAACTTGGGAAGCAACAGATGCATACAGACGAGATCAGCCACGTCATCCCATCCCCGACCCTTGCTTATGTATTAGCACTGCTCCTCCAAAAACCAAAAAGAAAACGAACAACAAAAGCTCAATTCTACATCTAAATGAATTGCTTTCCTTGTTGAACAGACACTGCCCAAATAGCCCATACTGTCACCACATTCTCTCTAACAATAAAATTAACAATGACAATTTCCACTTACTAAATGTTTAATGATTGCAGGCACTGTGTTAAACCCTTTACTCCACGCCTACACGCTTCTGTGTGTGTGTGTGTGTGTGTGTGTGTGTGTGTGTGTTATATAATCACATACTATTGCCATCAATTTGCTAATGGGAACTTGAGATTAGGGAGGGTTACGTTAGCATCCATGATCACGCATCTGGGTAAGTAGCACAGCTAGAAACTAAACTCAAGTCTCAGACTCCAAAGGCAGGGCCTAGCTATTTCGTACTAAAATAGCTTGAGGTTAAGTCATGCGCTGCAAAGATTTCTGAGCATTCAGGCACAGAGATGATTCATAAACATGATGGAAATTCTTAAGACCCAACTGAAGCAGGAATTATAAACAAGGACCTCATTAGTCACATACAAAGATTATGATATATCATGTCGACTCCATGACACATTACTCCATCAAATAAATGTTTACGATGAAAACAGACCACAATTTCTTATGCATTTATTCATTCATTCATTCAGTGAACATTTCACGAGACCCCGCTATGTTCCAGAACGGTTGCTGGTGGTACTCTCTTGCTGGTACCGAACTGCACTTGCCCACTTCTATCTCACGACATGGAAGTTTTACTAAGTTTACTTGTGCAAGATGAAGCCAGAAAAATAACAAAACAAGGCTCATCATCCAAAACTTTAACAGAAATATGCATGTATGACTTACAAATTAAAATGTTTGTTAAATCATCTTACCAGGAAAAACTAAGAGAAATTAAATATCTACCAATAAGGGAAAATTTAAAGTATGGTATATTCTACAGAACATTAATCATCAATTATGAAGAATGCAGAAGAGTTTTATTCTCTAATGTGATAATCAAGCATCAAAAATAAGATAACAATTAGAAGAATAATTCCATTTATTATTTTTTAAATATTTATATAAAGATATATTTGGATTGCAAGCTGTGGTCATGCATAAAACTTTGCAGTAAGAGTGAAGTATGTAGTTCTGTGGTAATATGACATTCATCAATTATGTCCAAAAAACACCTGAAGTAGTAAAGTTCAATGATGGGAAAGTCAAACATAATCACAACCACCTCTGTTTTGCACAGTGGTAACTGAAAAGCCATTTAATCAGTCTTTTTCCTAAAGCCTCATGTCTTAAAAAAACAATTTTGTCTTCATTCATTTTTGAAAGGTACAAGGAAGCTCAGTTAGGTTAAAATAAATCATCAAATCTTCGATACTGTCTTCAAAAATCCCTGAGATAATGCCTATGTGATGCTTTGGTGAACCCAAAATTGAGACCATTGCCTCATTCACACTAAAAAAAGAACCCTGGTCGCCCAAAGAAGGAGAAATAAAAAAGTGGAACAGAGGAAGGACAACAATTAAACCCTGTTCTTCTCAGACGTGAAGAATTGAGCCTTTCAGTGATCACAGCCGCGCTTCAAAGGTGGAATGAAAGCAACCATGGGATTCAAGCCATTGATTCTTAAAGACACAATTCAAAGGTAGGAGAAACTTTCAAAAGTGAAAAGGACATAAAGCAGCATCTTTCTGAACTATATTTTAAATGCTTCCTCTCCAGCACTTCCTTCTGCTCAGGTCCCCAGGAAAACAAAGTCATCACGACTCCTTTTTTTTCTTTTTATCAACAGCACTCTCTTTTCAGAGCTCGCATTTGAAATCTGTTTTGTAGCCATCAAAGTGTTTCTCAAAAGAGCTCTTAATAAGCTCCCTGTGCTGACATGAAGCCACCATATACATGTAACGATATATTATATAGGCCCTAGATATGTGTGACCCAGAACAATTTATAGCAAAATCGTGTATTTTAGCAAGACTTGATTTATACCTGGCTAAATTCTGTCACAGCCGTGATCACTTACTTGGCCTTAACCGTGACTCTATAGAAATGTTTTCCTTGTATTAGTTGTATTTTTCTATATATTCTCTGAAAATATTGCTTATGAATATTTCACAAAAATGAATATGTGGCTTTCATTTTTTTTTGTTTTTTAATTAAGCAAAAAAAAATAAATGCATAAAGGATCTTTCTTTTCCTCTCTGCTTTCTGCTTAATATTTCTGAAATAGTAAAAACATCCTTGTAAGACATCTGAAAGATCTCCTCACTGAGGGGAATGCACGTGTGTGTTGTGGGAGGGGTGTCTGAGGTGGATTTCGTTTCCCTTTCTGACCCTCTGAGCAGGACTGGTGCCTAGACTAACTAACAGGAATATTTCTTATCCTCTGCACCCAATCACCGGGCAAGTTCAAACCGCTGCGCAAGCCAGCCATCCATTCTCCTGGGGAGGGCAGATGAGTGACCAACACTCTTTGTTGTCCTGCTGAGGCCGAGCCAAATCATTTCAGAAAATGTTATTCAAGAGCACAATGAACTTGCGGCTGCTTCAGAGGGCAAGCCTGCCATCACCCTGCCACTCTGGACACTTCTGAGGCAGCTCTTCATGTCTCCATTAGCATGTACTGCTTGGAAGTAAGAACTCCAAGAGGAAGTGTAGTTCTGTCCCCAAGGTCTCTTGAGGACTCCGGCAGATGACCAGGGTTAGATTTAAACAACAGCACGCCCCAGGCCCCCACCCGCCCTGCCTATTTTTGCCCAGGGATCCTTTGTCAAAGATTTAAGATCTTAATCAATCTTCACTCTGACCTCCCAGACCCCAAGGAAGATGGATGAGGAAGGAGGTGACCTTTCACCTGTTCTTCTATTTGTCCTGCCACAGCCTACCCATTGAAAAGACAATTGGGGAGGAACCTGCCGCCAGAGTTCTGAAGCCTGGCCAGTTCTCCATTATATCCCTTCTTAAGCTCTCTTCATACCTCCTCTTTCTTGTCCCCACCCCAAATCACTTTTCTCTTACTCAAAAGAAAGTTTGCTTTCCTTAGGGGGAAAAAAAAATGGCACTCTCCAAATATCATTTGCAATATGAAGTGTGAAAATGGACATTATTCTTGTTAGGACAAGGGCAATTCTTCCTATCTTTAGCCTTGACTTCCAAGAGTGACTGACTGAAAGATGAAGACCCTTTGTCTGCTTCAACTCAACACTATTTGAAGTCATCAGTGATAGCCTTGGGAAGAGCAGAGTGATAAAAGCAACGCTAGTATTAGCATCGGTTTCACGCTTTATGATGTACAAGGTGACTTTTACCAATCCAAAAGCTCCATGTCCTCATGGCAACTCCATAAGATAAGTACAGTTATCAACCCACTTTACAGATGGAACAAACCAAGGCTCAGAGGGCCTAAGAACATGTTCAAGGTCATACAGCTAAGTGACGAAATTGAGACACGCTTTCCTTATGTGGATGTTCCTTCTGCTCCTCTTGGATGTTTCTCTGAAACCCCAATAATGTGGTCAAGGATGGAGACAACCATTTTTATTACTCTTTAGACTTTTATAATCTTTAAAAAGTTCTCACCTAGGTTTGGAATTTAAGAATCCTTTGTCATTCGAGTTGTTCCTTTCTTCCTAAATTCATCAGAGATTCTCACTGGGAGTATCATAAACAGAGAAGCAAACAAAGTGCAAGGTTTTGTGCAAAAAAAAGTGTCTTCTTAAAAGAGTTCATCATTTTATGAGAAGAAAAAAAACCTTGGGGAGCAGATGTAGAAACACCAAAGAGTCTCAAAAAAGGCTCAACCAACCTTGCCCTTCCATCAACCATCTGACTCTGTGTGAGGAACGGGTCGCTCAGAAATGCACAGACCTAGAACGTGGAGCCCCTCCCCTTCTGTGAACCACATGATTAACTACAGTCCCAACATTCTTTCCATAAAACAAATCACTAACATGTTCAATTGCCTTTACATTCATTTCCCCCTCCATCTTTTTCTCTTTTTCTTCTAATTTGGGTTGTAAAACTGTCAAGGAGTTTCACAATGGAGCAACATATGAATTACTGGGCCTTGTGACAATTGAAAATCAATGACATTAGATACAGAGAGATTCTAATGCCAGACATGTGAACATCTGAGCAGGAAACGAAAAGACAATGATTGTGTGTGTGTGTGTGTGTGTGTGTGTGTGTATACACACAAATATTGACATGTGAAGATGTGCATGTCCTGTCTTCAAAAATTGAAAAGGCAGAATAATTTACTCTAAAATGTGACACGGTGTCATCACCTCATTCATTCATTTCACTATTCCTTCTCTGATTATTGTAATTTATGTACCAACAACAACGTACTCACATACTCCCTAATATCACGACCAGAGTATACTTCAAGGTTTCACTTTGATATAGCTGGTCTTATAGTTGCTAAGTCAACAGCAAACTTCAAACCACAACTTTTAAACGTTCAAGTTACAAATACACCTTTCTACTCTAGGTCAACAGAAGAGGTAGTCAGCCTTTACTCTGTTTTACTTACAAATAAATTAAAGGACAGTCATTGTTAGCTACTCCTAGAAATAACTACCGCAAATCAAGAATGACACTTTGGAAAAGCATAAACTACCAGAGGACAAACATAACTCTATGACACCAAATTATCAAAAATGTAATTGTTTAGGCTATAATTGTTGATTTCCAGTCAGTCAGGTGGACTGCCCCATAGTTAATCCCACCGTATCATTAAGATGGTTGGAATGCCAGACAAATTGTTTGGCAGGCAGTTATTTCAGGCTCTGTAATCACCAAATCAGGTGGACCATGGGCAATCCAGTCCACGGCTCAACAATCACCCTGAGAAAAGATTAGTCTGATCTGTTCCACAAACGGGACCACAGTTACACTGCTTCGTAGTAACCACAACAAGGCTGGCAGCGGAGTCCACTGATAACCGCTACAAATAAATACCAAGCAAAAATAAAAGCCCTGGATATTGATTTTTTTAAACCTTAAGCCACACATAACATGAACAATACACGTACAAATGAATTACTCTCATCTCTTACTCAGAAACAAAGCATTTTTTAAGAAAAATACTTCACAAACTACCCCCACCCCCACCCATGTATCTGACAGAAAGAGGACGTATGGGAAGGAGTCACACACAGTGAACTTTAGTTGAGAAAAAAACTTACTTTAGTAATAATGCTACATAGAAATTAATGTGATAAAAATATGTAGATTTCTTCAAACACTCAATAATCAAAATGGATCACAATTTAATACTCCCTCTGACCACAGATCAAATGAGAAAACTCTTACTAGTTCTTCATCACCTCCAGGGGAAATAAGTCATCAAGATTAATTGCACTTAGGGACCCTATCAATGGGTGCTTGTGGGACAAACGCACTCGAAACACTGTCACTCCGCTTTGTTGGGCCATGTCTCCTCTGGTCCACAGAGAAGGGGACGCTGGGCGCTCTTCACACAGCTTGAGAGAATTGGAACACAATCCTAATTTGCCATGTAAATTGTTTATGTACATACACAGGCCACCAGAGATATCTACCATTTTATCAAGTCTATAGGCAGGGTACGGTGGTTTGAAAATCGGTCCACCCTCTTTAAGGAAGGATCAATCAAGCCCATTTCTTCAGCTTCATCATTTCCATTTCAGAGGGTGCATCTACCCGGTTCAGATCTAAGTGCCTGTTAGCAAATGTGTTTGGCCTTCTGCTGATTACGGCAGCATCATTTACATTGTCAGTCTCAGAACGGTCTCAGCCTTGCCACCTGGAGCTACAACACTTACTCATTAGACCCCTCTGTCCCACCACATCCCACAGGGGCTGCTAATTACTGGCTCTACTCCATTTAGTCTCATCTCTGATTTAATTATGTGCACTAAGCCCTAATGAAAAGTACAATATGGCTTGTCTTACCTTGGCATTCTCCATTCCGCTCTTCATGCCCAGCATTGCACAGGCAGTTGCCAATGGGTACCAGCCACTCACCATCTGCCCCACAGTACATTTTTGGCACATCCTTCTCTTCTGAGTTGTTGACACAGGAGCCTCGGACTTCCACCAGAGAAGATGTATCAGCCCCTGTGACGGTGTCTGGAAACTGGGCCAGATTGCGAACTGTCAGTGGACACTTCTTATAGAACACACGGACCGACACCAGGGCAATGCAAGCGCCCACATCCTGAAAAGCCAGATAAAACCCCTTTTTGCTCAGTGGCCCTACATCTCGGATCTCGGTGTTCAACTTCATGATGCGATCGCCAATGTCCACTTGGGTGAAGCTCTCGTCAGCGGCAATGGTGTCAATCTTGGCAAACTGGCTCTCTCGAATAAAACGCTCTCTGTCATTGTCAGATTCATAGTAGTACAGGTTAAATGTCTCCTTGCAAGTCCCCATGACGCCTGGAAGACTATTGCAGTCCCTCAGGGTGAATTTTATCTCAATATACACCCTCTGAGCCCCCTCTCGGGTGATCCAATCAGTTCGGAGCCAATTATTCTGACTAGGTTCCATCACGTTGCACACTTGGTAGGTTCGGATGGGTGTATTTTTTTCATCCATAATACTCACTTCCTCCCACTGCAAAGATCCAAAGGAAATGTATCAGTCATAAAACTTCATCACACGGTGATCCGTCAATCCTACTTCACTCTCGTACGACTTCGATTATAACTAACCTTTTTCAATAAGAAAACTACTGAGCACCAGCCCCCACTGCTAAAGCATGTTATGGAGGAGATGAAACAATATTTTATTGCGGAAGTGTTTTTTTTTCATTGTTTCATTCTTTTGCCTTAAATCCAGGGGCAATGGTAGATTTATTACTTATGAGTTCTCAGCAGTTCCTTGCGGTGGTCTAACAACCTCAAATTCACCTATTACAACAGCTACAATTTGAAGTGGCAACAGTTCAAATTTACTCATAAATGAAAAACTCGTATGTGTATTGTTTCAACAACTGAACAGAGACCTGCAAATTAAGAGCAGGAAGAGCAGAGCTTGCCAAAGGAAGACAATTATCAGTTAATTAGTGGTGCTCCTGTCAGAACTTTGCTCTCTAATACCTAAAAAAAAAGAAGTCAGTGGATTTTTTTTCTTTTTTTTGGCACTGTTACTACTCTTTACAGGGGGAGAGAAAATCTCACGATTCTGGTTTTGGTCTTCCTGGGAAGAGAAAGAATAAACTTCCTGGTTGGGTTTCTCAGATACGCTGTCATTTGTAACAGTGGAACAGGTCAAGAGCATGCGCTCAATTAAGTGTTTGTATATTGCTCCTACTTTGAAAACATAGACACATAAGTAAACAAGAATGCACCCATGCTTTGCTTCAAACTATTCTGGAGGTATTGAAACTAAAATAGTAAGTAGTACTTGTGATCGAAAGCTCAAGAAATTTTAAAAAAGGATGGTTGAGTTTTCTTTGTAGTCTACTGCTTAGCAAAGATCCTAATGGTGGGACAGTTGGAATGTACCATGACTGAAGTAGTCATTTCACTGTCTCCATACTTTAAAAAATAATCCTAAAAGAAGCAAGATTGGCTTGGGGCTCCTGCAAGGCTCTTAATTAACATCTACACGTAGTGCATTTATGTAGATCTGGTATATCTCAGCTTAAATATGTAACACATGAATATAATTAAAAGAAAAAAAAGTATAGTTTAAAAAATGTGTGTTCTCTAATAGCTCCACTTAAAGCTCCATTCAATAAAATGAGTACATAGAATCATGCTGTATCTTTTAATGCGTTTCCCATCTGTGCACTGGAAAACCGATAATGGGTGGAAATGTTACTATGTGAAGGGCCATAATGCATAAAATTCTGTATCCCTTTCATCTGCTATCATGACGAAAGTTGGAACTGGGAGGGATAAGTACTCTGTGGTGATTAAAATTTCTTTGTATCCACTAACTAATAAATCACCAGTAATTTAATTATTTGGGGAAATTCATGTAAATCCAAAAATAGACCCCCACCTTAAAAAAAAAAAACACTCAGCGTGTTTCTCATCTCAGAACAAAGGGAATATGGAAAAACACATTTATCAATGTAAACGAAAGCCCAGGGATATCTCCAGGAAGTTCATATGGGATAATTCAGGTGTAACATGAATTTTCCAGCCTGAACTTGATCGTCTAAACACACCGATCAATTCACCAGAACAATGACAAATACCCCTTTAGTTTTATATTTTACAATCCATGTCAGAAACTCAATCTACTCCTTTCAATGAACACTGCCAAGAAATGAGGGTTTCACGACAATGTTGCCATCAGGAGCCATCACTTTCCATTATGCTCATGTTCTATTTAGTTGCTCTGATGCAAAAACAAAAGGGTAGAGGGTTGTCTCTGACTGCAGCTTAGTTTTTCACTGGTGGCATTGTCCAATAAGGCTGCTGCTTCTTTTTAAAAATAACAACAACAAATAAATGTCATTCTTGGACAAACTCTCGTCCCAAGTTCCCAGCAAAGACGTTATCTGTTCTAACTCTAACTAGAGATTTCAAGATAATTAAAAAACTCAAATATGCGCTTTCCTTCAGCTAGAAAGAACTTTTGAGAGCCAGTCTGTCCATCCCTACTTGGTAGATGTCTAATTCATCTGTCACTCTACATCTGAGCCTGAAAAAGTCCTCTTCAAATACAAAATATAGAGATTCATTAAATTTTATAATTTGGCACATAGCTTCTCAGTAGCTATTACATATTTTGGAATGACTATTTCTCTTAGGTACAAATAAACCCCTCACAATAACACTTAGAATGTTACACACACTTGAGGAAAGGAAAAACTATCTACACAAGCCCATAAAAAGTTCTGGGTTGTACACAATAATCAGTACACACAGTGTTTTTCAAAGAGACTTCAAGACAACCAAGAGAAGTTTTATGCCTAGAAAGAGTGACCAGGTGCTTTTCAGCAGTTCGGAGAAGGGGGTGAGGGGGTGGAGTGTGTGGAGTCTGCAGCATATTAAATTGCAGTAAAAGCTTTCCAGAAACTAGATAGACCATAGACTGTACTCAAAAATGTGTCACTCCTCATTTTTAAATAGGTCCACGTATATTTAGTGTAACAAGTCAGATGCAAAGTCATAACTTGATGCATTCTCTCTTCAAGCCTGAGAGCTGCCAGTAAGAAAAATTAAGCTCATTAAAAATTTTAATGCAAGTACTAACACCTTCCATCCTCGATTTAGCAGAGAATTCTAATACATTCAACCTACAGAGCAAGAGCCCTCGTGTAGCCTGGGAAAGCCTTCCTGAATCAGTGACCTTTCCGGGGTATAGGATTAACAAGAGTCTGACTCTCACAAGATAAAGCTGTACCTTTCTTCGCATTCAAAGGATGAGGCCAATTGCCTGCAATCAGCGGTGAATACAGCCTGTCTACACTGCCAGAGGCCTGCCAATCATTCTCCCTCCCTTTAAAAAAATGGTTTTGAGGCCAGACTGGAATTTCTCAGCAGAGACCCAACTAACTGCAGTCAAGTTCAGGCAGAAAAACAGGAAGGCAGGGCAATCTCTGTTCCATTTAAAATGAATTACAAGAAAGGCTTTGTAAAAAGGCAGCCTAACATTCTCCATTTTCATGACTGTCTTATTTTTGAAACTCATCTTCTATAACAGTTTCTATGAATCTTTATTTTTCTTTTCATCTTTTATTGCTTATTCAATGGACAGGTTGAAGCACCATATTGGGGTCTGGCATTACAATTTTTGCCTGGTAAAGACTCCTAATCTTCCCTTCATCCCTATTGTTTTGAATCAGTTGGCTCAGTCCTAGACTATGAAGCATGTAAAGGTAGGATAATATGCTTAATTTTTAAAGGAGTTGAGAGTTATTTCAATTTGGCAAAAGCCAGAGATACATATTGTACTCATTTCTTTCCAAAGCTGATTCATTCTGACCTGTCATTAAGGGGTAAGGTCGGGGTGAGAGAATGTGGCCAATGACCTAATTCTGTTCTCTGAATCTTCCAGTGGAGGCAGTGATGGCAAATTCAAGAAGCAATGAACAGTGCATTCTCTTTCATACTTATAATGCAGCCTCTGCATCCCCAAAGATCCAAGATGCCAAATACTTAAACTTTTCACATTTGGCACCAACAATGCACAAGCCTGTGGTGTTTGCTGCATGTATTGTACCCCTGGCACAAGTTCACGAGGCTTTCTCTCAGCGTGCAAGAGTACAGCAGCTGATTTAAGGTCATCGTGGGAGCGAGGTGAGGAGCTCCTGCTGTTTGTGCACAGAACGGAGCCTGCAGCTGGTACAATGAGAGGCTTTTCTCCCTGGTATCTTAAGTCATTCGTTTTCCTCATCTGGAAACAGAGCAGTCGCTCCAATATTAACCCTGTCAGGACTTCCTAGCCATCACAATGAAACAGGCATACATTCTAATTTGGTCCCCAGATGGCATTTCTTGTCGGTATTTTAGTTTTAAATAGGCATCTAAGCTGATGCCTCGACCAATCTCCTAATTTCGAAAACTCTTTCTGCCCTTTTGGTTTCTAGTTCTTCCATGACAGACCTATCCAAGGGGAGTATAGGATTTCTGCAACAAAGCGTAATTCACTTCATAGGCCATGGCGGAAATCTGACCCCCTCACCACAATCAACAAGAATCAAGCCATTAGGACTCTCAGAAAGTTGCTAATCACTCCTTTTTTACCCTTTGGAGCACAGAGCCACTTGGAACTTACCCCTCCTTCCAGTGGGCTTGCTATCCACCCAAGCTCTCCCTGAACAGACCTGGAATCCAATAAGGTAACTGCAAAAAAAAAACAAAGAAAAATAGATTAATTTCCAATTGCAAAGAGCCAATACTACAAAAACCATTTGCCTGAGCGTTTCCGTATGTGCTGAGGGTGCACATATCCCACTCCGATCAAAACCTAAACTTGGTCTCACTTATGTAAATAATCATTACTCACTTGATCTTCTCCCCTCTTTAAATCTGCAAGTTCTTATTTATTTAACTTGCTTAGCATTTAAAATTCCATCCCAGGACTTGGTTGATTCATTTTCTAAAAAGGATGAATAGAGCATCTCAAGTACAATTCAAAAAATAAACATATCTATGCAGGGCAGTTGCACTCCAGAGCAAAATCGGCGTTCATCTCTGTCTGGTGTCTACTGGAGTTATTTGTTTTTACAAGTTTCAGATGACCGCATAACTCATCATCATGGTGACAGGGCCGCAAGTGAATTCTATCTGAGAGTACTCAGAGGGTCATGAAAAGGCTTTCCCCCTCACCATTTCCCCCCTCCACCACCAAGTAAATCGGCCCTGGATGTGGTGTCCGCTGCTTTTTTTGAATATCAAAGTTTCAGAAGGGGGTGGGGGTGGCAGACGTATAGAATTAGAATGCAAATGAACTGAATTATTTATTCTCTTCCCCAGGTCTTTTTGAGGACAATCGGAGACTCCTCCTCCGCCCGAAGAGGAAATCACTGGTTTGAATTTTAGGTATGGAGTGGAGTTGGGATGCGTGTGCTCCACCTAAGAGTGTGCATCGAAGCTCAGGGGGACCGAGAGCGCGGCTACCGAGCGGCTGTCTGCCGCCCAAGCTGGAGCAGTCCTAGGCACCTAGGACACTGAAAAGGACGTGATAAATTCCTACCCTCTCCACGTTCCCTTTCCCACCGAGATCTGCAGGCCTGGGGGTCGAAAGGCCCATCTCAAAGGAGCCAGTGGGTTATTAATTTAATCGGCGAGGCTGGCTCTTCAGGCTGGGGGAGGGGTGGGAATAGGAAGCCTTGGTCCTTGCTCTTGCGCACCCCAACCCTCAATCTCGCCCCCCGGTCTCTGAATTCTGCCCATCTTTCCTCTCATTTCACCACGAAGTCAGAGGAGTTAAAATCTGCCTCTTTCTCCCGGTTTTCCCGGGAAGCCTGAATTCCTGGGGTCTGTTAATTATTTTAAAATGTAGAGCCTTCCCTGGGTTGCTCCCGCCCGGAGTTGCGCCCCCACCGCCGGCCTCATTCTCTCTTCTAGGTCCCTAGAGAAAAGCCCGCTACATCCATTTGGATTTATGTAAGGTGGATTAGGGACACAAAGGGAACAATAAGACCCAATTTACAAAAAAAGGGAGGGAGTAGAAAGGGAGGGTAAAAGGGAGAAAAGGAAACGTGATGGGAATAAAAAGCAACAAAATGAATTAATTTCTAAGGGGGAGGAGGGGTTCGAGAGGGGGTGACTCCCCCCCTTCTTTATACATCAGCCTACAGCTCCATCAGCGCCTTTTGTGTCTAGGGCTCCCAAGTTTCGCTTCCAAAAAAAAGCAAGAAATGAGTAAAAAAAATAAAATATATATATCTGTGTCTGATGCAGTGAGGTCTTGGGGGACATCCTAACAAGTGGGCAAAGTAACCATCAGAACGTGGGATCCAAGATTTGGATAAGAAAATTAACCGTGGGGACAGAAAGGCGGCAGCGGCTGAGGTGGCACCAAGAGCCACGTCGGAAGGAGGGAAGAGACAGGGAGGGTGTGAGAGCGCCCCTTTCCTCCCAAGCAGTGCCTGCCGGCAGGTGTGTGAATCTCTCTGAGCCTCCGTCTGGCCAACTCTGGGTACCCGCTGCCCAGCCAAGACTAAGTAGGTTTTTGGCTCCCTCCTTCGGAACAGGGAAAATAATAGATTGCACAGGTTAGATGGACAGATCTGGAGAGACAGACGAAGGAAGAGATGGATGGATGGATGGATGGATGGATGGATGGATGGATGGATGAGGGTGGGGAGGCGTGAAAGAACAGGCGAGACAGATACGAGGTTAGATGAACGCAGACTCCAGTACAAGCATTCGCTGGAACACGCGCACACAATCAGGGCACTCGCGCACAGACACAAAATCGTCCGTGTCCACGCAGGCACCCATGCACCACATACACGCATTTGCGCGAGCGCGCATACACACACAGACAAACGCGCGCACATGCACATACACACTCAACTCGCCTTTCTCTGAGATCATCAAAAACTAAATGATCAACCTCCACCTCCCCGACGCAGAGGCACACACAGTCCTTCCAGCACGTCCAAACAGACGCACAGAACACTGAGCACCGAGACTAGTCCAGTCGGTTCCGCGCGTTGCCTCCAAACTAACCCAGCGTACAGTTCTGGGGCAAAAAAAAGCAAAACTCGGTAGAATTCAACTTGCCAGTGGGTTCACCAGGTCTGCGGGGTGATCAGAGTAGCGTGGGACCCCTTAGACCAGCGATCTCACCCTCCAGGGCGCGGAGCCCAGCGGGGGAAAAGGTGTCTGACGCCAGTGATAGAAATCGGGTCACTCTTTACCCTCGAGCCGCACCACGACCGCTGCGCAGCAGAGGCCCAGCAGCACGGTCCCGGGAAGCGCACGGCTCGGGGAAACTTTGCAAAAACCACAGCTCGAAAGCCTTACGCACGAATCCGGGAGCACCAAGCCCTCATCGGGCTCCAGGCTTCCGTTTCCCCCTCGACAGGGCCTGGGTGAGGGGGATACGGGGTAGCGAGGACTTGGGCCACAGAATTATTATTGTCTTTAGTCTTAGCCTTGCCTCCAGGGCATCCTCTAGGGCGCCTCGAGCTGGCCTCACCGGAGGATGCTGATAAACTTTGTCCTTTCGCTGCAAACTTGAGCAGCCTCGCCAAAAGCACGGGTCACCGCCCAGGTCAGGCTACGCGGCCGCCCCAAACCTCCCCTTCGCAAATCCCTTCACCTCGGCCCCTTTCTCCCGAGTCGGGGCGCACCGCTCCCGCCGGGATCCCCCCCCCCCCCCCCCCCCCCCCCCCCCCCCCCCCCCCCCCCCCCCCCCCCCCCCCCCCCCCCCCCCCCCCCCCCCCCCCCCCCCCCCCCCCCCCCCCCCCCCCCCCCCCCCCACACACACACTCTCTGGCCAGCCTCGCGCTTCGGAGGAACATTCACCGGTGGATCGTGCGCTCTCGGTCCCCGACCGCAGAAAGGCCGCGGCGCTCTCACCTTCATTCGCGGGGTACACCCTGGAACCGGTGACAGCGTCGCAAATCCCAAAGAGAAACGAAAAGAGAACGAAATAGAAAATCCCAGCCATGGTTCGCCGGTGCCAACGCTGCTCCTACCGCTTCTATCCCAGTGGAATAAATGCTTAAGTTAGGAGTGCAGCAGGCTGAAGACATTGCCAAGGGGGTGGGCCCGGCCCGTGACGCCCACCCGCCAGTCCGGAACTCGCCGCCAATGGTCGCATAGACAGGACGACCTGGCCCCGCCCCTATTGAGCAAAGCCCGCCTTGTGTCCCCGCCCCTCGGGGCTCAGCGGGGTGCACGGTCTCCCCACGCTTGAGGGGGCGAACTCTGCGTGGGTCCCCGCCTTGGCCGGAGGGAAGCGACGGGGTCCCCAGACTTCACCTCAGGGGTCCAGCCCCTGGGCAGGGGAAGGAGTTTCTAAAGACTCTGAACTGATCGCGGGGAGCCGGAGGAAGGGTTAGCTACCACCTCTTCCCCCCACGGACGATTTGAGACAGGAAAAGGCCCTTTTATTGTAATAAAATAAATATAAAGTTGACCTCCCTCTTCACTGTTGTTCTTTTCTGAGGGTCGAAGCATTTGCGTCCCGCGCGCCGGGTCTGGGGCTGCACACTTACTCCTGAGCACGGCCGAAGCCACCCTCTGCTACCTTGCCCTGTTTCGTGTCGTTTATAGCTCATCTCTATATGAAATGCTCTTTGGAGGGAATTTTGTCGCTTGATTGATCCTTTCTTCCCAGGCTACCTAGATGCCTGGAGAGCGGCGACCTCATCGGTCCCCATCGCCTAGCCGGAAGCTGGGCTCAGTCTCTATCTCAGCTCTGAAACTGAACGAGTGATCTGGCAGCGGAGAAGCTCCCCTCTGGCCCCATCTCAGCATTCATGCCGAGGGTCTCATCCCAGCCCCGACTCCCCACCTCCGCAAGACGCTCTGAGATGGCCTGGTCTGCAGGGAGCCAACTGTGTGTTTCCCGGGGTAGGGGGGAGGCGGGGAGGGAGGGAGGGGGAAGTCCCTGGAACTCGGCCTAGCAAGTCCCGGGCACCGGGGATTGAAGCCTAGGGCTTAAGTAAGAATGCGGGGCCTGCCGCTGCCCAGACACCGCAAATGGGAACTCGGAAACTGTCCGGAGCGGCTGCTGCGGCTCTGCGCTCCGACCGCTACCCCGCAGGTCCCGACAGTTCTCCCTGCCCCAGGAGACGGTGGTGGGCAGCGGGATCCGCAGAAATCTGCTCAGCTGTCTCTGCCGAGGTGCCGCGGGTGTCACTGCTGACTCTCCGGGGACTCCGGCACTACTGGGCCCTGGTCTGTCCCCTGTACCCTGGCCGCGGGGGTAGCCACCTGAGCGCGGTCCTGGACAGCAAAGCGGCCGGCGGCCGGGGGAACTGGCCCCCGATACGTCTCGGTGCATTGCTCCGGGCGTCTGCAGGGGCCTCGGTTCCTGACCAGACCTCTTTCTTTCCCTCCTCCCAGGCCGTGCCTTCGCTTGCCCCCTCCGGGGTCCGGCCGGGTTTTCCTCCCGAGCCTAGGTCCCAACGGGAGGACGACCCTCTAAGGAGGTGGAAGCGCCTTTCTTCCGCGGCGGCTCATCGTGAATCAACTGCGCCACCTGCCGGTCAAACGCCGGCGTGCGCGGCCCCGCTGAAGGGCAAGCGGACAAAGACCTCTATGCGCAATCCGCAACTCGCAACCTGCAGAGAGGAGGTGTGTTGGTAGCCTATCTATTCATCCATCTGCCCGGTCTGGCGCACCCAGGCCATCCCTACGGTGTGGTGGCGGGCGGCGGTGGAGAGAGCCCGGGAGTCTTATTGCGCTTCTAGCCAACTGGATTACGGAAGACGGAATCGGAAAACATTTCAAGGAGAAACTCATCATAGTCAACATCCCAGGAGGTGCTTAAGCAGTCGCTGTCCCTGAAAAACAAATCCTAGATAAAGCGGGAGGGGTGTAGGGCGGTGTGGAGGAGAGAGCAGTTTGCAGCCAGGGTTCCAGGTCACTGGCCTCCCTAGCACACCCTGTCACCGTGGCTGGACAGCTGCACTCGTGCGAACTCAGACACGGGCTAATCAGACGGGCAACTAGTATGGAGCGCGCTTGGCGAGGTGCTGGGCCATAGCTGTGAGTCAGTAGACAAGAAAGACGGACAGCTTGCGCAGCTCCAGGCATTTTGGCTTCTCAGTGCAAGACCAGCTCAAATGTCGAAGTCTGAGGAAGTGAATTTCAGTTATTGCAGCTACTGATTTCATACGAATAACAAGGGGAAAATGCGCACGGGGGGTATATGTATGTATGTGTGTGTGTGTGTGTAAACTATTTAATGTAACTGCACGGAGCCCCTTTAAGGAATGCTTTTCTGGGTTCTTTCATGTGTTTTCCCCAGTTTCAGAGGAGAAGAAAATGAGTATTGGTCCCTGTCATTTGGCACAGAGACTCAAAAGAGAAAAGAGCCACCCGAATTCCATTTAAAACACTTTAAACAATAGTTGCTGGCTGCCTCTCTGCAAGGGCTTGAGTTTTGCGTGCATGCGTGGTTGAAATGGGAAATTGGCTGCCTCCTTAAAAACAGTAAAATTTCTAAAACATGTACCCACCCCCACATGCACTCTGAACATTAAACAAAGTCTTTCCAGCCACAGCTGCCTGAAAGCAAGGCTTCATTTGCTAGGGAACATTCAGTGACTTCCCCTTTTTTTCTTCCCATTTCCCTTTTTAGGCTTTAGAACAGCCCAGTAATCTGGAGAGCCACGAGGCAGGAAATGCTAACTCTGGAAAACCCAACTATAACTTCCTCTTGAAAGCGTTTCTGGGTGGGAGATCAGAAATGAACAGCTGAAAATTCTTCTATCCGTTCTGACTACCTGGGGAAAAAGTTTTCTAACCTAACATATACCATTTTGCCTACAAATAGGGTTACAGTGACAAAAGGCGGTGGTCCTGGTCCACCACTGGAGCAGGATCCCCCGCATTATTGGAATACACCCAGGACTTGTCCGACATTTGAGAGAATTTACTACAAATCAATCATTCAATTGAGTCATGAGCATGCAACAGAATACCACACTTTCAAAAAGCACCTAAATCACCTGCTTTTAAGATTAATTAGCTTGACTCTTCAGTAAAACAAGTCCCCAAGTGCTATAAAAATTTGAAGTCATTTTGAACCCATTAAGAGACATGTTTTATATATATATACATACATACATACATACATATATATACATACACACACACACACAAGCTTAAGAAAAGTAGTAATTAATTAATTTTATAAGTTTTCCCTTTCATAAAGTACCTATCACAAAGACTTGAGCTGCAAAGTACATTTTAAAAGCGAAGATGAATTAAGGTTGAATTTTTAAGACATTTCCAATTTCTAAAGACATGTAAACATCTCCCTGAGTCTCTCAGAGTTTCCACCTCCACGTGGAGGGCCAGTATCCCCAAAGCAATGAGGAAAGGGCCTTTGACCTGTGGGCCAAGAAGCAAGAAGGAAGAGAATGCATGGAGAACCGGAGAGAGGGTGAGAACAAGAAGGTGAGCCCAGTCTGCCTTTTACTAGACACGCTGCCAGAATTTTTGAAAAGTTTAGCTCAACTTTCCGGGATGTCAGTCTTTTATATCAATAAAAAGGAGCCTCCAACAGTGACATTGGCAGGACCACGGATTTCAAGACAGACACCCCTGATTTAACTTCTAGCTGGTCTTCTCCCAGCGGTGTATCTTTGGGAAAGTTACCTAATCTCTCTGAGATATGGCTCCCCTGTTGGTGAACAGTAGTTGTTACGTGATTCCTCTAAAAACTGAATGAATTTTGAAGAGCATGGAGTATAGTATCTGACCCATGGGAGGCAGGTATTATTGCTGGTAAATAATAGTTCTTTAAGAATTAATAGTTAATAATTTAATATTAGTCCTTTAATACCATCGATTTACCACTTAACATTATTAACTGGAAAATCGTTTATTCAGCTTGAATCTTAGCTCCCACGAGGAAACCAGGCACTGGGATTCACCTTGTGCGCTGCATGGGAGGAGAATGCTCTATTTCATCACCTCCTGGAATAGGGGAGGGAAATAAATTCTATTTCTTCTTTTCTTTCATTGTTCACTTGTAACAGCTCACCTTCAACACACATTACTAGATGATTCCACTGAACTTGAACCGAGGGATCGCACCTTTCCCCCAGAATAGTAGTTTCAAAAATAATTAAGTGAAACAAGACGTGAAGAATCAAAACGTCCTGCAACCAAGCCAAGTATTGGTGGCAGTAAATAACGAAAGCTTTGCCTGATGGAATGTCCGCCTTTGTCGGGGGTGCGGGAGATTGCTCGCAGCCCTAAGATAACCACCCGAAACATAGCAACCTGGAACCTGGAAGAATTTTTGCTGGGCTTCCTAAAGCTCCCAGGGAACTCTGTGGGAGATTTCATCCTTCCTGTCAAGGCTTTGATACTATTTCTTATGCAAAAAAAAACAAGCAGGATTCTTGTCAGCCCTTCAATCCTGAATGGGACAGATGGCCACAGAGCTCAGGTCTTTAAGTCAGAAGGATGAGAGAGCAAGACACAGGACAAGTCTTTCAGAGTCACTGGGATGAAGAAGGACAAGAAAGAAAGGTTGGGGTTCTCAAGGGGCAAGACTTGTTCTAAACTTTGTTGCTGTACCTAAATTTCAGTTTAGTTCTAACCCACATTTCCCAAACACCTGCTGTGTGCCAAACACCCCATGTTTAAGATGCCCAAGGTTGCTTCTTAGCCCTGACCGGGCATGACACCCACCACGAGGGAATGTGAGGGCTGATCACAAACCATCAAACATTCAGTTCCCTGGAGGCCCCAAGAGGGAGGTGGGGCGAGAGGAAGGCACTCAGTTTCCATCTGCAAAAACTCTAGAGCCCTAGGATTAAACGTGATGTAGAGACGGTGAACCTTTCCTTGGGAGAACTCAGAGGAGATCATTCTCTTGTTTTTGGCTGAATTAGGAAAGTGAGTTAAATATCAAAACCATTTTGTTTTTTGTGCATGAAAGCCATGCCTCCAAAGAAATGTGAAATCCTTTTTACTTGGAAATCTTCATCGTAATGTCTGTGAAATGGTGTCCACTCTTCTAGCTCCAAACACCTACCTGAACCTTCATGTCACAGCCACTAAATAGTCTAGCTTTTACATGCTTTAAAATTCAATAGTGATGTTGACTTATAATCATTAAAATAGCTTTGGAAAGAACAATTGTTTTATGATGAAAACCTAATGATAATATATGTGAATAACATGAATTGGCATAATTTTTTAACCATTTTTAAAAGAGAAATAATTATTTGGTCAGAGACTCAATTTATGAAAATACTGTAACAATCCCCTGCCCCTATTTTTTTTTTCTTTCTGAAAAACAAACTGTAATTGCAATGAAATGATATCAGAAAAAAAAAATGACCCTGGGTATTATTTATGATTTAGGGCATAATGAGAATGGGTGTTTGGGAACCTAACTTTCCGCTGTGGTAGTCTAGAGCAGAGAGCTTTGTTACAAAAGACTTATGGCCCACACATTTTCTGTACCTTCAAAGATCTCTGCATATTCTAAAGATGCCTAAAGTGACACATAATGTATTTTTATGTAAAGTACACATCCTTTAAATGCTTTTCTAGATAATGGAACTTTATTAGCATGCTATAAGAGAAATGGTACTTTTGAAATCATATTTATATTTTATTTATTTAATCTAATCATCCATTCCAATTAGTAAATAGGAAAAGCTTGTGGCCTGCAAAGATTATGCTTCTTGACCACTTAGTTAAAGAATTGAAAAGGAAACTCAGTCAAAACTCCAGGAAACAGAGGTTAGGCTTTTTGCTGAAAATCATGTTTTACTTGAGCACAACAACTGTTAACCAATGAACTCTTACTAAAATCAATTGAATGCAAGTAAACTCTTCATACCAAGAAATACAAAAGTGAGATTCATAGACATGGTTTGGTTAGAACTGACTTCATTTGGGGACTTTCTAGACATATGATGTTTTTAAAAAATGAAGAAATCATATAAAATAAATGCAAACTCCAGAGTTTATGCACATACATACATTATACAACTTTAAAATGTACTCTGTTAGTAGCCCTCTTCAATTAGTTATAGGTAGAATCCCTTTTCCTCAGATCTTAACCATCTTTGCCCCAATAAACTGGCGTACGCTCAGGCAAACAATGAGTTATTTAAAGTAGGGAGGTGGAAAGAAATTCAGTTAGCAACAGATCATTTGACTCAAGCCGATGTCTAAAGTATATCAATTCAATTATTTGTTTTCCTTCTTATTCAGTTCTATGGGTACACACCCTAGGTTTTCTTTTTTGCTGGACAATAAGAGTAGGAGTTAAAAAACAAGTATGAAAAACACAGAATGGTATTCCCATGAGACTTACTATTTAAATTTTTTACTGTGTATGAAAGTTGGGTTCTAGGAAGGCTATCCTTAACCATCTCTACCTGGATTAGACACTGACTTATCCCAGTTTGGGATAAATCTTTTTCTATGTAGAATATTTACATAATATAATTATTAAAAGTAGAGTTTATTTCCTGAGATTTGATACTTCACTTTAGCATTCAGGATTAACAGGTGGGATAATTTATATGTCATCTCTTTGAAGTCTCTATCACCTTTATCGCCTGCAGCTCTGAATTAAAGCACGTTTGAACCCAAATATGCACAGGTGATTATGAGAGGGATTCCAACATACGTGAACTTTAAGAGTGACATCCCATCTTTGAAACTCTAACCTGCTTATTTATATTACATTAGTCACCTATCAGAGGTAATTGAACATCACCAGGAAATCTATCAAGTCTGTCCCATTAAATGGTCAGTTTACTGCTGCTCAGAAAGCTGGGCTCCACTTCCTCTGTGTCTCATTATGTTCTCATCTGAAACTTTTATAGTTTCCACTAGGACTGTTATCATTTACAATACTTTGATAAATGTCTAGTTGTGCCCATACAGCTTAGCAGGCCGCCCTGGTCAAGTTACTCCAAGAATTACATTTGCAATGCAGAAATCACTGCAAAGGTTGAACTGCCAGGGTGATGAGAACATTCAGGGTGCTTTGTAGCTTTCCACTGATAGCTTTCTTTAGCAATCCACTTCTTGTGCCACTTGACAATGTGTATTTATGCGTTACAGATATCCATCTATTTATATACTTGAGTCCTTGTTTTAAAAACCTGACTTCGATTAAAAATAAGATTAGCCAGCTTTAAAGCTCCTAAAGCTGTCTAAGTCTGGAAAAGTCTGCGATTTAGAACCTTCCTCTTGCTGTATTCTGATTTAATCTGCTCAGCCCTGTTTTACCCATGTCCACCTACACACAGTTGTCCATCTCCCTGCCACCTTTTTGCTGTCAGTCAAGTGACAGCCTTGGATGGAAGCTTTGTATACCAAGGCCTCCTGAGGCTCAACACTACATTGAAATGGAAAGGGGGGTGGGGGAGGGAGGGTGGTGCCTAACCTATTCTTCCAAAGATGAGGGTGGGAGACTAGTGGAGGGAGGAATTTTGGTCTACAGATCTGCAAAAACTGCTTCCTCAAACACATGCAAAAAATGCAAACACATCTACCAAGCCCCTCACAGCTGTAGCCCAACACCAATGTAATGTGAAATTGCCCTGGGGGAGGTGGGGCAGGGGGAGGTGGGGACAGGCATTCCAAAGATTGTTGATGCAAAGAAAAAAAGGCTCCCTTGCTGAAATTTATCAGGGAATGGGAGCCCAGGAATAGTCCTAGTTTATCTCCCAGGGTGAGTGATCAGACGTGTCTAGCTTCCCCTTTCTTGGATTGACTGATTCTTAGCTGACCTGTAAGTACTAATGTCTCTTTGTAAAATTACTCTGGGAGTATTTCTTCTGGAGAGTAGCTGGAGGAGTCTTTTGCTTAAGACTTTGTACAGATTGCATCCTGTATAATTTAATGTCTCAATATTGGAAAGAGTTTGCACTGCATAATATGAAGACACTCTATTGAGACAGTTCTATTTGTACAGTAGATTGCTTTCCTGAAAGTCGGATAAGTCATCAGCACAAATTAAAAGTTTGAGAACTTGAGTTAAAATGTAGGCTTTATTTAATTACTTTGTTTTTATTTGGTGCCATCTGCATTCTAATTATGAGTCCCTTAAATTTGACATCATATTTACGATCAGCTCAAGTTGCAGGATCTTTAAACAAAATGCCCCAAGTTAATTATTAAATCACTAGCAGCCCCGATGTTCT
>VMDR010011678.1:0-28001 GCA_007922815.1 Macrotus californicus | reverse complement strand
CTGGTGGCAGCTGCAGGGCCTGGGCAGAGCGAGGTGCCACAGGACAGCGCCACGGGTGGGGGTGGGGTTCACTGTCTGCCTTTCCCCCAGCGCAGCCGCCCGTGGTTGTGGGCCGAGACCCAGACCTCCCGGGCCTCGGTTTCCTCGTCTGCAATACAGGGTGAGTAACAATACCCGGGTGGCTGTTGTGAGGGCTCAGTGAGGTGACGCAGGTGAAGTTTGTGTGTCTGGTACAAAGTCCACTTTTGGGGACCTCGAACTCAAGGGTTCCAGAACTTTCCATTGGTTCCCAGTCTCCCGGTAATGGAAAGCAAGGAGGCAAATGTTGGTAGGTGGTTTTGTCTCTCCCTGGACCACAAAGAGGACCTGGAGCCCTGAGATGAGGCTGGGAGGTGTCATGGAAGGAAGAGTTGCAGCTCCTGCCCCTGACTGATAGGCTCCCACAGGCCTGCTGGGGCCGTGGGGCCGGGGGCTGGACAGACGAACCAACGGGGTCATCAATGCTGAGTCAGCTGAGTGACAGACACCTGGGGCATTCCAGCTTTCTTCTTGTGGCTGCAGGACTTGAGACTGAAGTCCCCAGGCTCGAGGCTCACCACCCAGCCCTCCCATCCCTCCTGGTCACCAGGGCCCTCCCCTGCAGGACCCCCAAAGGCTGTACCGTCTGTGTTCTTGGTCCTGAGGGGTTGGGGATCAAGGGAGGGATGGGCATGGGGTCTGGGGCCAGAGCTGAGAGCAGAGACTGGACAAGTCATTCCCTCCTGAGCCTCACCTGATGCCCTGCAGAAGGGCAGTGGGGGTTCTGGCTGCAGCGCCACTGGGGGGATGGACGGGCAGGCGGGGGGGTGGGGGGGTCAGCCCGACCTGGCACTGAGTCTGACTCGGGGCTGCCTAAAGGACACTGCCAGGTTCAAGGTTCGGCTTTGCCACTCTGCAACCGTGCTGCCTTGGTCAAAGGACTTAAGCCACCAGTAAACGGAAGTTAATAGCAGTGCCCACCTCAGGGGCTTTGTGAGGATCAAGTATTCAGTTCTTTGGAAGCCCTGCCAGCCCACAGCTGTGACACGTACAGCTGTGATCACACCCTGTTGTCACCCGCAGCGCTGTAGTGAACCGCCCCCCTGAGCCTTCCCGTGTGTGTATGTGCTGGTGGTGTTAAGGATGCCCTCGCTGACTGAGCACCCACCGTGTGCCAGGTACTGTTCTAGAGGCTTGGGGCACCACAGAAACAAAACAAACCAAGATCTGGGGGCAAGGGGCAATGAGAGGGAGTAGGTGGGATTGAAAACTGGGGAAGACCCCTACGCAGTGAGGTGACTTTGCAGACAAGAAAAACAAGGCAGAGGTGACAGTTACCCAGGTGAAGGACCCTGGGGTCCTCGGAGGACGTGGCTCTCCCAGCGGATGTGTCCTGTGCCCTGAGTGACACAATCTTATGCCCAGCCCTGTCCACCCAGGCACCCTCTCAGACCCCCCAGGAGGGAGAGCAAGGGTACAGCCAGCCCACTCCAGCCAATGTCCTTTAATAAACCATTTTCCTGGTGACCGAAGTGAGAAATGTATGTTTGGGAAATGCTGTTCAGACAGAACCACCCAAACCCTTTATCAGCAGAGCAGGCTCCTCACGGTAGACTTCTGGCCAAGGTGCCAGTCACCATAATTAATTAGACCTTCTAGGTTCCTGACACAACAGTCCTTTGGCAGGAGCTGCAAGGATGATGGGCAGGGAGGGACTGACCCCACATCTGGGTGCACCCCCACCGTGGGAACTCAGGGTGCTTCATCACGTGACAGCCCCGAGTTGGGCAGCTCCATCGGGGCAGGCAGTGCTCACCCTGAACACCTCCCAGGGATGGCTCCTGAGGCTCAGAACAGGTGACTAGGAAGGACCTGTGTGTGTGTGTGACAATCGTGTGACAGCAATAGTGATGATGATGTCATGGTTCTTGTGTCTGGTTTGCCTACTCTGTGCTGGGACCAGATCAGATTTTATGGACGTGAACTCTTGACCCTACTGACAAAGGTGACTACAGCATTTATCGTCCCAGTGGGACACTTCAGAGTGAAGGGGCCTCTGTTCATAATGATACCCTCCCCCCGGGCTCCTGGACAGCCTCAGCTCAGATGTCGCCTCCCCTGAGCCCCTTCTGACCACTCTCTGAAGTCTCAGCCTGACAGCTGACAGCTCTCCTGGAGGAAACTGCTGTAATCTCTGTCACTTCGCAGGCCTGGGGACGGGGCAGCTGGGACCCGAGGAGGAGCGGCTCAGTCTGAGAGGCAGACTGGTGGGCAGGCAGAGCACCCTGCAGGGTGGCGGGGTGGGTGGGGAGCACTTGGGGACTTGGAAAGCCTGGCTGTGTCAACCACCAGAGCTGGGGAGGAGGAGCCAGGGTTCTACTTGAGTGACAGGAGGGGAGCACCGAGCAGCTACGTGACCTTGGGCCTGTCATCTCCCCACCCTCTTGTCCTGTCACCTCCCTCCCTGCCCTCTTCTGTAAACAGCAGCCTGCCCCAGGGCTGCTTTGAAGACAAAGGGAGGTGAGGGCCTGTGGGGGCTTTGAAGCAGCAAGCAGGGCTCTGCAGAGGAAGGGGCTCCCCAGTGCACAGGCCTCCTGAGAGGATCCCCCACCCACCACCCACCCTCCAGCAGCCGCTGTCCCTGTGCAGGGTTTCATTACGGGGCTTGGCCAACCAGGCAAGCCTGGAGTCCTGCTGCTGGGGCTGTTAGCTCCTTCTGAGTAAGGCGGGTCTCTTTGTGATAGATGAGGGCAGAGGAGGGTGGAGGCAGGACAGGACAGAGGCATGATTCCTCTGGGGGACTTGGTTTCCCTAAGAGCTCTCATTGTTCCCTTTCTTAAATCTTTATTGAGCACCTGGTATGTGACAGGTACCGTGCTGGGGCTGTGCTGCCAGGGTGAGTGACATGGACTCGGCCCCTGGCCACCTGGAGGTCAGAGACCAGCAGGAAGGGCGGATGTGAGTAAAGTGATCCCCCCCAATTCAGAAATGCCCACTGGGGAAAGTGCTGTGGGTGGGGGTGCGGGAGGTTTGGAGGGGCCGTGAAGGGAGTGGCCTCGGGCCAGCCCCTCAGTCTCCTTGTCTGTAAAATGGGGCCAGTCACGCATCCACCCCAAGGGGAGGTTGTGAGGGTGAAATAAATCTCAGTGTGAGGTGCCCGGCACCTGCCTGGTGGCACCTTTAATGTCATTGTTATTATGATTATTGTTTCATGTGTCTCCACCACAAGCACGCGCATCAGTGGGAACTAGTCGTCACCAGTTTGCCGTGTGGTCTCCGGCAAGCTGCTGTCCTCAGTTTCCCCATCTGCACACAGAGGGGTAGGGGGCTCCCTGCTCAGACGTGGGGTCAGGCTTCAAGTCCATGGCGGGCCCAGGGCTCCTTCCCCAGGCCGGGCCTCCCAGCGTAGGACGAGGTCACAGCAGCTGCTGACCAGGAGGTCACTGTCTGGAGCAGGGGGGCTGGGGTGGGGAACATGCCCGTCTTCTTGGAAACACTCACTTGTCCCGCCCAGACCCCCTCCCCCCCGACTCCCCAAAGTCTGCAGTGTCTTCTCAGCCCACTGCCCAGGTCCCGCCCTGGCCCAGCCATGTTGGCCGCTCCCTCGGCCTGGCCTCAGGGCATCATTCTAGGTGGGGCCCTTGGATCAGGTAGGTGACCTCCCACCTCACATAGGAGAACACCGAGGGCCAGGGTCTGGCTCTGCTCACGTGGTGTCCTGGAGCCTGGCACACAGTGTGGCCCACAGGGGTGCTCATGTTATTTTAGAAGGTGTTGGTGAGTGAGTGAATAAGGGAGGTGCTTGACTCATCCCGCAACCAAAGGGGATCCAAACAGGGTCTCCTAGCCCCGCCAGCCTCCTCACCAACCACGTGCCTGCTGCGGTTCCAGCACCCAACAGTTTGCGGAGCCTCTTCTGTGTCGATATTGATGTTATATTAATAGAAGCCTGCTGTGTCGTTTTCCCCTCATTTTCTTCAGTGTCAGAGTGAGCATCACTGAGCCTTTTTACAGATGAGGAAAGGGGCTTAGGGTGGGGTCTGACCCACCTGGGCACAACTGGGGCCTAGGAGGGCCGGGAGGGGACCTCTGAGAAGTTCCTCACGGTTACAAACGGTGAAGCAAAAGCCTCAAGAAAGACAGCCCCTGCCTGGGGTGTAAGTGTATTCAGGCCCAGCTGCTTGTCCTGCCCCGTGGACATCACGGGATAGGGGAAGGATTCCTGTAGGAGCCCTGCTGCTGAAGGATGAGAGACTGGTGTCCCCTGAGTCTGCCCTGATGGGGAAGGGGACCTTGGGCAAGACTCTTCTCCCAGACTCCTCACAGGAGAACGGCCAAAAGAGGGCCAAGGGCGCTGGGTCGGGGACCCCAGTGAAGCTTTGAGAGGTGGCTTCTAGGGATGCCCCCGGGGCCTTGGGCCTCCCTGTGGGGCCTTGGTGAGGACTGAAGGGTTAACGCCTGAGATGCTCTGAGCCCGTCTGTCTGCCCCTCCTCACCCGTGATTAATTCAGTTTGCTAAAGCTGTATTTATGCTGGAAATTTAATCGTCATTTCTGATGGTAGAGGAATTGAAAAATAAATTGAAAGTGTCAGACGATGCATTAGGATGGGTGATGGAGTGGAAGCGGGGCGCCCACCTGGCCTCCCCATTGGGCGGTGTATGGGCCCAAGAAATTAGTCAGGCCTCTGTTTTCACAATCGTGGGATCATGAACCACGGGTGGTGGGGTGAGTGGGGTGGGGCGAGGGGCTGAGATGAAGGAGGAGAGAATCCAGGAAAGAGTTGGTGCCGGTGTTGCCCGTCACCCAGCTCAGCCCCGAGTCACAGCTGAGGAGATGGGCCTGGGGAGGGGCAGGGGTCTGTCTACGATGACCCAGGGCACGGGGGGCACAGTGAAGCTGGGCTCCAGGCTCCTCCCACCGGGCCATGGGGGATACTGATGGGGTCTGGCTTCTCAGGATAGGGAAGCTCTTGGCAACTCTGCCTCAGCATCCCTTCACTTGGGGAGGGTAGCCTCCACCTCCTCCAAGCTGCCCCTCTGCCTCAGGGAGGGGGTGCCTACCTTCGAGAGGGGCCACCTCACTACCAGTCTCTGTCGGGACAGTGTGAGCTCATGTCTATGTGATGTGCAGGGACCGGGGTTCCCTCAGCACTGCCCAGTCCCTCCCAGAGGGCTCCTGTCTCCAGGGAGGACTAGGACTCCCCCTTTAGACTGGATTTTTTAAAGGCAGGACTGTCTCTTCCAGCAGGCTGAGGACTCCTTAGGGCAGGTCTCTGAATCTCCCTCCAGGTCGGTGGCTCCTGAGAGCCTATGTGTGTCTCTTCCCTTAGGCTGGGGCCACCAGGAGTCAGGACTGCCCCTCCTCCCACCAACCTTAGGCCTCCCTGAAGGCAGTGGACACACTTCCCCCTTGGACAACCTCTTTGGTCCTCTTCACAGGCCTGGGGTGGGCAGGATCTGTTGAAGACCCAGGGCTCAGGCTGGCTCTGTCCTGACTCAGTAGACATGTGGAGAGGATGCAGGCAGCAAGCCGGAGATGGAGGGCTGGCCACATGCTGGCTCTCAAACCCTTTGGGTACGAGATACAAGAGAAGGCCCTTGTCAGGAGGGCCGGGGACCAAGGGATCCTGAGGACAGGCCCCCATTGTGACCTCCAGTCTGGGAGGACCAGCCCTTGATCATGCTTAAAGCCCTTACTCCCTGCTCCTACCATAGGAGGCAGGAGGTCTGGGTTCTGGCTCAATTCATTGATTCATTGATTCACTGGCTCATTCATTCATCCATCCATTCATTCATTCAATTGTCTCTTGAGCACCTACTATGTGCCCAGTGTCCTGCAGGGCACTGGAGATGTAGCAGGAAACAAAGCAGACAAGGTCTCTGACCCTTGAAGCCTGCAGCCTTGTGGGAAGAGTGGCAATAAATACACCAATGAACAGAGAAGCAGGATAATTTCTGAAAGTGTTAAATGTCAGGAAGGTAATGACACAGGATGAGGTGGTACAGAGTGCCTGCGGTGGGGATCCTTTCCCAGGAGATCTGGGGAGGCTTTAAAGACTTTAGGCTGATGTCCGTGGATGAGAAAGGTGTCCCCCATGTTGGGAGTCACAAGAAGGACGTCCCAGGCACTGGGACAGTGATCACAAAGACCTTGACACCATCTGGGAGTAACCAGAGTCCAGGTGACCGAGCAATGGTACACAAGGGACTGTGGGAGAGGGTGGAGATGGCTGTTTGTTCCCACATGACCCTGTGATCATGTGAGGTCTCTGACGTTGATTCTGGGAGCAGCAGAGCCCCTGGATGGCGTTCAGCAGGAGAGCGACAGTCATGTGTGTTTTCATAAGGTCACACTCACTGTTGTGAGTGATGGGGTGTGGAGGGACAAAAAGGGGGAGGGGGACCTGGCAGGAACCACTGCAGGTGTCAGAGCTGGGGGCCTGGACCAGGGTGTAGGCAGTGCAGGCAGGAAGCAGATGGAACCCAGACACATCGCTGAGGTTGAATCAACAGAACTGGGTGAAGGATGTGAAGTGGGTGGCAGAAAAAAAGGAGAGTCAGAATGAGCCTCAAGTTCTCAGATTGATTAACTGGTAGATGGAGGCTCCATTGGCAGGCAAAGGAAGGCTTGGGGGTGGTAGCTTTGAGGAGAAGGAAGCTCTCTTTTGGAAATGCCAAGTGGGAGCTGCCTCCTGGGTGCACAACCAGGAATATCAGACAAGCTGTTGGCACTTGCACTGTGCACCAATTATTATCTTCTTTTCCCAGGCACATGGTGGGTCGCACTTCTCCACCCACTTGAGCTTGGATGAGGTCATCTGACTTGCTTTGCTCAATGAGATAGGAGCAGATAGGAGCTTAAGAATCTGTGCCCAATTCCCCTTGCTGCTTTTTCTCTCTGCCCGAATGAACTGAAATGCTCCATTGGACCTGTCAGCCTGGGTCTTGGGGAGAGGATAATGTGGATCAGAGGGACCAGCCAAGCAGGAACAGGTAGCCTGAGTGAGAAAGAAGCCTTTGTGGTTTTTAGACGCTGAGATTTGGGGGATATTTGTTACCACAGTATAGACTAGTCTGACTGACTGATACAAAGCTCAGAGTCAAGCACTCAGAGGGGTGCTCATTTAGTGTTGAGGGTCATCAGTGACTGATTTAAAATATTTTCTTTTAAAAAATCAGGTTAGAAGCTACTGGGAATGAGATTAGCAACGGAAATGCCTCTTATTGCACATTGGATTCACTCCCATCTCCCCAAACCCAGGCTTTACCCCAACATCCTGTCAAAAGCTCAAACTCCCAGGCTGATCCTGCAAGTCTCATCCATCTCTGCCACCTCCCTCCCCTGTCCATTTGTCCTCTCGGATGTCTGTGGGAGGTTCCCTCTTTCCTGCCCTCACTAGCACAGTCCCAGACATGTCAGCCCTGTGTGGGGCAGGCAGTGCTGGATTCAAGCCCGAGGTTCGCCACTTAGTACATATTAGACTCTCAGGAGAACTTAGCCTCTCTGAGCTTCAGCTGCATGAAGAAACGGGACCGTTAATGGGACAGTTTTGAGGATGAAATAAAATGGAGCACGTGGAGTTCCGAGGACCCGTGGCGGTCAGTGTACAGTCACCAGTGTTAGGTCGTGGCTTTCCAGTCACTGTGCTCCTGGGTCACAGCCCAGCCTCTTCGCCAGGTCCCCTCCCTCTAGACTCCTAACCTGCAGTCACGACGCCCCCTGCTGCTTCTGGAGACTGCTCCCTAACGTAAGCTCTCAATATCACTGCTGGGCTCAAGAACCACCCATGGCTTCCTATCACCACATGTCATAGTGTCCAACCTCCCCACCCTGACTGCAGGGGCCTCCTTTCCCGGACCTCTCTTCCACAGAGCAGCAGATGGCTCCACACGTTCTCCCTGAAACAAGCCTTTTAGTCCCCATCAGAGTGGCCTGAAGAGCCCTGGCCTGAGCGGTAACCTGAGTTCTAGCGCCTGCTTTGCAATGGATTTATAGTGTAGCCTAGGGGAAGTTTTGTGCCCTCTCTGGGCCTCAGTTTCCCCACCTAAGAAATACAGGGAGGAAGGGAGGCTGAAGCCAATCAGCTTCGTTGTAAAGCAAACATCCTGTCTTTGGGAGCCAAGTGCCGCCTCACTCCCAGCACTGCTTGGCCTGCCCCACCCCCATCTCTTCCCACTGGCCTCCCCTCTCCTGCAGAGGGAGAGAAGTCAGCCAGGTGAGGAAGCACAGCCTTGCAGGTCTGAATAATTAAATCTCAGGGAAGCGGGGTCTGATCACCGCCAGGGCTAGGGTGCAGGTTAGACTGAAATTGTCCTTTGTTTCCAGGATTCAGAGTGCAGGTGCTGGGAGCAGGTGGGCGGAGTTCTGAGCACTGGGGGTGGGGGCAGGGGCCTGTGAAATGGGGTCAGTGGTGGGCAGGGAGTGAGAGGGACAGTGACATTCACTGAGTTCGTCCTGAATGGAGTGCTCTCCAACATCATATCTTTTTACAAAGTGTTATGTAAGTGTCAGGTATTATTATATTATGCTTAGCCCTCATAATTACCCATCATCACATTAAAATAGCTCTCATTTATTGGGCATTTATCTTACTCTGGGCCCTGCTTTCACTTCTCTAAGGAGCTTCACTTACCTGATCCTAATGATACCTCTACAAGCCACCTATTATCTTATTATGGGCTCCCATTTTATGGATAAGAAAATCGTGCAGTTAAGCGATTTACCCAAGGTCATGCACACTCACAGGCGCTGAGGGCCAGACCTGAACCCAGGCTATGGGGGCTGTGCCAACGACCACGCTGCTCCCAGGCCGCCCACACCCCTCATTTGACAGGTGAGGAGGCTGAGGCTAACAGGAGGGGAGGGTCCTGCCCAAGGTCGCACTGGAAAGCCCTGTGGTGGAATCTGCACCATGGGTGGGGAGCAGGTGTCTGTCTTTCTAGTACTCTCTCTGTTACCCTGACCCTTTTGAGCTGGGAGAGCTCACGGGCTCACCCCAGGACCCTGAGAGAGGGGGGTCAGTGGAGGGACCCTGGAGAGGAGTGGGCCCTGTTCTCCCAAAGACCCAGGCTCATGTTTCCCTACCTGCCGCTCCGTGGTTTGTGGCCCAGGACCCGTCACTCAGCTGCTCTGAGCTACAGTTTCCTCCTCTGCAGAATGGGGTGGTGGCATCTCATTGGCAAGACGGGAGCCAAGGCAGGCAGGGTGTTCGGCGCATCGTGGGTGCTCAGGAAAGGCCATGACAACTAGAAAGCAGGCATGTGGGTCCACCTCCCTCCAGGGCCCCAGCTGTTACCTCCAGGGACAGACTTGCATCTGCGCCCCATCACCTACTCCCCAGGTATGCCATCATCTGTCCTTGACCCCACCTCCTGCACCATGTTCCTGACAAGGTGCTGTCTGCCCCCTGCCACCCCTAGTCACATGCACATGCACATAGCACCTGCTGGAAGACTCACATACACTCATGCACACACGGGGCCCTTGTCCCCAGCTGTGTCTCCATGTCCACATTCACACCCTCTACTCCAGACGCCTTCCTGCACGAAGTCCCCCTTAGAAGCTGCCACTTACCTACTCCTGTTTCTAGCTGTGCTATGAAAGTCACCATCAGATTTGGAGCCGAAGGGAGAGATGGGCGAAGAGGAGCCAAATCTCCTCATTCTATTTATCCGTGCTGGTAAAGCAATATTTTAAGTGATGATTATAATAATTAAAAATTCTGTTATCACCTGTGGGGATGAAGGTGCTGCTCGCCCAGCTGCTGTGGATGGCTGAGTGGACAGAATGTTCTGATAACAAGATCCAGCTCCAAACTTCCCCACGTCCCAAGGTAAGACTGCTGGGCATTCTGAAGCCAGTGGACAGGTGACAGAGAGTTCAGGAAGGGGAGGCTGAGAGTCCTTTTTCCAAGGGGACACACCTGAGCAGGTAACCTTCACCTATAAGGATCATGGGGCCTCGCCTGGGCCTGAGGAGACAAGGGCACCCAGAGGATTTCAGCCTCCACCAGGAGCCGAAGCTTGCTTTGGGACCAGGACCTCCCTGCTCTAGGAGGTGACTTCACTGGCTTGCAGGTCTGGAAACCCACACTGTGAGTCCCCTCACAGGGTTTGTCACCTGTCTGCTCTGCAGCCAGCTTGGCCTGGACTCTGTTTGGGGACCCACCCTGTGACTGGGTGTGTCACCTACCCACTCTGCATTGCCTCAGCTCTTGGCCTCTTACAAATGCCTTCCCAGCCAGCTCCTCCCTGCAGGCTCCGGACAGCCCACCACCATGGAAGCTCCGAGAAAGCAGGGCCTCATCTCTCCTGCCCACCTCCCTGTTCTCTCTCCAGACCAGGGTAGGCAGGCAGGAGGCTCCCAAGAAATATTTGTTTGAGGACTACAAGAATGTATAAATGCATGGGACAAATCCATAATACAGGCATTCTTATCCCCATTTAACAGAGGAGGAGACTGTGGCTCAGAGAGGGGAAGTGACTTCTCCAAAGTCACACAGCTGGTGAGGGGGGCAGGGATTAGGACAGGAGGGTCAGTGGTAGGGCTCCAGAGCGGCATGGGTCCTGGGAAGAGACAGCCAGAACTACAGTTCATTTGAATGATACAATCACTGTGTTACAGGCTCCAGCCATTTCTGGGAAAACTCAAGCCAGCAAGTGTGAGATCCCAGTGATGGTGGCCTTGGGGGAGGAGGGAGAGAAGGAAGGAAAGGAGTAGTCTCATTTGCACAAATTCTCTGCCTCCTCCAACCAGGTGGGCTCTCAGGGGCGGGGAAGCCAGGGCCTGGCCCATCACCAGGAGTCTGGGAGCAGAAGCAAGTGGAGCAGGTCCTTTTCCAATAGGCTTTCCCCTTCTTGACCCCCTTCAGTCCTCCCAATAGCCCCGCATCCAGGACAGGAATAATCATCTCCCTTGTGCAGATGAGGCAGCTGAAACCCAGAGAGGCCATGAGACGTGCTCAGTCACATGACCAGTCAGCAGCAGAACCAGGACTGACGCAGGCTCTGACTGCCAGCCCAGGGTGCTAAGTCTGGCCCCTCTGGCTTTCTCCTAGTTTTCCTGGTCCAGGGTCACTACTGGGCACCCCCACCCTGGGACTGTCCTCCATGACCACCAACCCCCTCTTCCCACCAATTGCCCTCACTCAGGGCTCAGCTCAGAGCTGCTGCCAACTCCCAAGCCCCCTCTCCAGCCTCTTTCCTGAGCCCCACCCCTTTGCTCCAGCTGCCCCCAGATACCCAGGTCAGGGATCCTCAGAATGTCCAGGCTGGCAGTAGCCTAGGCAGCATCTGGGTCATCCCCCTAGGGACTCACGTGGGAGCAATGGCCCCTCACTGTGCCCCTCCCTGCCATCCTAGGAACCACCCAGGGTCTGGCTTGGGAAGCTCCTCTTTTCCCTACATTCCCCACTCCTTCCTGCCTCACTTCCCTTTCAGCAGAGCCTGTAATCCAGGTCTAAATTCTGATTCACAAACTTCCTGGGGGAGGAGGGGTATCTGCACCTGCCAGGGCTAAGAGGCTGGTGATTTACTCTGCCGGAAATGTTTGCTTCTCACTGGGATTGACTTGGCCCCTCCTCGTCGATGGCTGGGATTTACTGAGGCTTTCCTTTCCCAGGGACCCGCCTGCTGGCTTTGGGAGACAAGGGAGCTGGAGGAGTGATGGGGACCCTCACAGAGGGAAGAATAAATGTAAACAGTGTGGAGAGAAGGAGAAAATGGACTTTAGGGGTCATCAGGGACCTGGGTTTGAATCCCTGCCCCAACAGGTCCCTTCAGGGACTTTAATTATGCATGTACAATAGAGTCTGAATTTTCCCCACAGTTCACTGCTGCTCTGTCCATTTAAAAACATTCTTTTTCTCTCTGTATTTCAGTTTGAATAGTTTCTATTGGTATGGTATCCTGTTCACTAATCTTTTCTTCCACAATTTCTAATCTGCTGTCGACTCCACCCAGTGCATGTATGTGAGCGAGTCTGTATATAACCTCACACATTGTAGTGTTCACCTTTTGGTGCTCCATTGGCCTTTTCAATGTCTTCCATGATCACTCTTTCATTCTGAGAACAGGAAATACAGTTACAGCGACTTGTTTCTCTGGAAGTGTCCATCTTTGTCACTCCTGAGTTGGTTTTGGTAAGTTCATTTATCTCCTCATTATGGGTTGCGTTTTCCTTAAGTGCCACTAATTTTTGTTTTTATTTTTCTCACTCGAGGGTATGTTTTTATTTATTTTAGAGAGAGAGGGAGGGGTGGAGAGAGAGAGAGAGAGGAACATCGATATGAGAAACATCAATCAGTTGCCTCCCATATGCGCCCTGAACAAGAATTGAACCCGCAGCCTTTAAGTGTGCTGGATGATGCTCCAGCTAACTGAGCCACCGGGCCAGGGCAACCTGCTAATTTTTAATTGAATCCAAGGCATTGTGAATTCTGTCTGGTTGGATGCTGGGTAGTTTTGTATTTCTATTAATTTCTTAAGCTATATTCTGGGGTGTAGTTACTTGTTAATGGTTTAATTCTTTTGGTCTTGCTTTTAAGGCTTGTTAGTGGACTTGAAGTGGTGCTTAGTCTAGGGGTATTTACCTTCCACGATCTGGGTGAGACCCTCTGTGTGCTTTTCTCAAATGCCTGTGAGTTTCCCACTCTGGCTGGTGGGAACAGGCCCTGCTCCCAGGCCTGTGTGGGTGCTGGCTCTGTGACCTCTCATCCTTTAAGGTGGTTCTTTCCCCAGAGCCTCCTCAAATGGGGGTGCTTGTCAGGCCTCAGTGGCCCACTTGAGAGGGACCCTCTGCAGATCTCCTGAGTTCTCTGTTTTCTTCTCGCCCCTCTTGGCGCTCTGTTCTATGAACCCCGACCGCCCTACTCTTCCTGGCTTCCCAGCAACGTCTCTTTAGCTCCGCTTCCCCAGTTCCTCCTTCCTGCATCGTGGCTGGGAAGTCACTGGTCTCACCTCTTTGTGCCCCTCTCTCAGGGATCACTGTCCTGTGTTGTCTAGTGTTCAGTGTCTTGGTCCTGGCACTTTACTTCTGAGGCTTGGTTTCCTCCTTCACCAAAGGGAACTAGGAAAATGTAAGAAAAACTACCCTCTCTTCCAGGAGATGCTGTGAAGATTAAATGAGATGATCCATCAAACCACCACGCCCAATGCCTAGTGTAATGCGGCAAGTGCTCAATAGATGGCGGCTGCTCTTACGATGTCGCTACAACGGCCACTACTGTTGAGCACCAATGGCCGAGGAAGTATGAAATGGACAAAAGCTGGCAGGAATTCAAAAATGTTTTTAATGGACTTCTCTGTCATCATAATCACAGTAGGACGTATATTAATAAAATAGTGATCTGTAATGTGCTATGCCAGTTTTTCCACGTGCACCCTGAGCTTGTTGCTATTGGGTGCTGGGTATACAACAAATTTGAGAACCCCTTGCAACAACCATCCCCATGAGTTTAATAACCACACTGTGACCTGGATCAAGTCAAAGCCGAGAGGGATTTGCGATTGCACAGTTATGACAGCGCTGCGGTAACGGGATTCCAGGGGTCCCCTGGGTCCAGCTGCCCCTCCTCCCCTGCTCTCCATACAAGCAGAGTACTCAGCAGCCCAGGCTCTTTCTGGATTCAGAGCTGGACCCTCTTTCCCTCCCCACCTTTAAGTCTCAAGCACTTGTGGCTGAGGTTTGTGGTTCTTTTTTTTTTTTTTTCTCAGTGAATACATAATCGTCTCATAGAATGAGCCAAGATGATGGCTGTAATAAAACTGGTTCATTACATCCCTCTACACAGAGCTGCTTAATGAACACGTGGCTGCCAGCCCTTTTTGGCCCCTGAGTCAAATGAAAATGAAATACGTTTCACTGTATCATTTAATTAGTTAGGAGGTGGGCTGGGGAGAGGATAGTATAGTACAGAGGCAGAGAAAGGCGAGAGCATAAGGGTGAGTGAGAGAGGGGTAGGAGAGAGGCAGAGAGGAGGAGGGAGGGCAGGAAAGAGGAAGGAGGACGAGGGAGGGAGAGGAGTGTGCCAGCAAGGGGGAAGAGGTGAGAAGGAACTTACATTTGGAGCAAGTCTCCAAATCCCTCTTGTAGGGAGGGAAACATTGGGTGGGCTCCTTATTCCCACTGGAAAATGAGGACACCACACCCTTCTGTGCACTACATGCTGTGTTAGGGACTAGATGAGAGAGGTTCTACTAATGAACACAACAGACAAGATCTCTGCCTTCTTGGGTTCAGGAGCTGGTGGAGATGACAGTCATTCAGTAAATAATCACATCAAGAATATATCAAAGTACAGGTAGCTTGTGATTACTTACACGATTGTGTTTAAAAAGAATGTGCAGAGTAGTTAAAAAGAGTGTGCAGAGTGGGCTCTGAAGAATAGCTGATGATTGTAACCCCAGCCACATTCTGACTGTGGGAACTCGAGAAACTTACTTAGCCTTTCTGAGCCTCAGTTTCCTCATTTCTCCAATGGAGATAAAAGTACGTATCTCATAAGGAAGTTGGGAGGATTAAACTAGGTAATATGTATAAATCAGTTAGAATAGTGCTTGGTAAGTAATGCCTAGTAAGTAATGACAGATTCTCCTTGACCAAACTTTAGACAGGCTCCTCTGAGCCCTCCTCTTGACCAGACCTTGACCTTGGGCTTACCTATCCATTCTTGTCAAGCCCAGTTTTAGCAAGAATCCTGCTAAGTCAGTTTAGAGAAAATCTCTCACCTTTGGCATCTGATTACCCTGGCCTACATGCAGTAAGAATTCTGTTAGGTCAGTTTAACAAGAATCCCCCACCCTTGTGGCCTCCTCTTAGTAATTTTCCATCCACCAACTGCTCATCCTGCTTTTTGGCTATAAATCCTCGTTTGTGCTTGTTGTATTTAAAATTGTGCTTATTTTATACTGAAGTCTCTGATCCCCTATTGCAACAGTTTTTGAATAAAATCTTTGATTATAACTATGACTAGTGTCTGGCTCTGATTCTCTCTGATAGTGCTCAATAAATTCCAACTTTGAATATAAAAGAGCTAAAAAGTAAAGCAGAAAGGGTTAGAGGCTGTGGTTTAGCTCAGAGGTCAGGACAGTGTTTTCTGAAGAGGTGCTATTTACCCTGAGATCTGAAGATGATGCACATCAGAAAGAGGGGAGACAAAGTGGATCGCAGGCCTCTGTTTTTGTTTGCCTGTCTAGGCTTCATCTCTCTCCTGGGAGGACCACTCCCAATTTCCCTTTGAAAACAACTCCTTACCCATTCCCAGACTGCCCTGATGAAGCTGACCCATCCCTTGGCTTCTGCCATTCAGTTAATTTCACCTCCTGGTAGTAATAATCATTTCAGTCATGGACAGATGACCCAAGCCAGAACTTTTGCTAAACAAAAAAGAGAGATGCTCAGCCAGTGTGATGCGATCTGATGTTTATAGGGTCCATTTCCCACCTTGAGTGGAGAGTATGACTGTGAAGGACCCCAATATAGAAGGAGAGACAAGGTCCTGATGACATTGTTTCAGTGCCTGGATCCAACTACACTTGACGTCATCAACACCTTGGATATTTCAGGGAAATGTAGCAATTAATTTCCCCTTTTTATTAGCTTGTTTAAACCAGGTTGAAATGTTTTTTGCCCCTTGCAACAGAAGTAATCCTTTTTGATATTGTGCATTTTTGGCAAAGGAAACAGCATATGGGGTGTGTCAGTGGAGAGAAGAATCATGGTCTATTCAGGAAATCCAAAGAAGGACAATGTGACTGATAGGTGGTATGTGAGCAGAGTGGTGAATGTCTGCATACCATGGCTCAAGGTGCCGAGAAGCCTGAGCATACACTGGGGAAAGTGGAGAGGAACAATAAAGAAGCAAAACACACTGACAAGGACTTACAATTCTTTATAATCAGTATACCCTATGATCTGTTCCAAAGGCCCCATATCTTGTCACGCCTCATTCTTGACTCTTTATCTACTTGTGAAAAGTTCTGAATCAAAGGCCCAGAGACAATTATGACTGGACAGTTATGGAACCTAAATACTTTTTTTAATTTAAATACCCATATTTTGTTGTTTTATTTTAAATTATTAACAAAATATCAAAAATATATTTTTATGGTAAAAAGGTCTAATAACATGTCAGAGACAAATGGCTTCATTTTAAAGAATGAGAATTGAGTGCAAGAATTCCCATCTTGCACAGAAAGATCTCGGGATAATAACAACAACAGTAGCTCACATATTCTTTTAGTACCACCTATGTACCAGTCATCATGCCAAGCTCTTTACTTCAATGATTTTTATTTGTTCTCCATTACAACCCTCTGAGGTAGGTGCCATTGTTTATTGCAGGTAAGGTAGCCATAGCAGAGAGGTTAGGAAATTGCTCAAGATTATATAACTATTAAGGGGCAGAGCCAGGGTTTAAATCCAAGCAGTCCGTCTCCAGAACCTGTTCCCTCATTCCTGGTCACAATGCCTAATTTGCAAGAGCAAATTTTGTTTATCAACCTAAAAATTTTATCTGGAGTGCTGAGGAAAAGGAGTGATTCCAGGAGTCTGAAGAGAAAAGCCATCTAGCTGCCCTGGGAGCTGTCCGTGGTTCTGAAACCCACATGGCCACTACCCACACAGGAACCTCACCTGGGATCCACTTTCCTGACATCCACCTGCCTTCTTCTCCCCTGTGCCCAAACCCTCCTCAGCCCCTGCCCCCAGCTGTTCAGGCAACTCTATAACACCTCTCATCTAAGCTGACATTCACTCATTTTCAGCTGAGCTGCCTCATTGGAGACTTGGACCAGCCGTATTCCCAACCCACAACTCTCTTTGCTTTTTCTCTTGATTAAATCCGTGTTTATGCTTGGAATTTGGGGAGGAAAACATAGTTCCTGCCTCCAAGGAGCTATATGCAATCAAGGAACTATATGCAATCTGGGGATATAATGTATATAAGATATACGTTAGGTAAGGCCTAAACAGCCTAGGGTCGCATATAAAATCCTGCAGGGTGTCCTCTAACATGATCTTTTGTCTCAGTGATTACCCCTCACCTGTAGTCTCTGAACACAGATGCATCTCTGGGCCTTTCCACATACTGCCCTCTGACTGGCATGGCCTCCCATATCTGCTGAGCTCAGGTGCCATCTCCTCCAGGCAAGCTTTTTTCTTCTCTACTACCATCACCAACCACCCCAGACTGAGTAGTGTCTCCTAAACCTTTGAGGCTTTTGAAGGTGAAACTAACAACAATGGGTGAATATAATGAAGCAATAAGATATGGCAGCACTCCGTGCCAATATTCGGTCCCTCAGAGACAATCTAGGGTCCAGGAGGGGCTGTAGGCTTAGAATAAGAAGAACCAGGATCTTTTCTGGGATTTTCTAAATGCACTGTGACCGTGACTTCAGGCGCCCCATCTGGAACACAAAGGAGTTTAAGCTAAATGACTCAAGAACTCACTCTTTCCACAAACATGCCTTGAGTGTCTACCATGACTGTCGATCTGGATCAGGCCCAGTGCAGGGGTGGGGCGAATGCAGAGGGAATTGGACCTGAGTGGTAGGAGGTGACAGGCATCAACAGCATCACAGGACCCAGGAGAGAGCTAGACAGCCTTAGAAGAAGGAGGGCCTGCGAAAGCTTCGTATCAAGGAGACTCCTTGTGGGAAGGAGTATCCGAGTGGGGGATGAGGGTTTTGAGATGATATAGGTGACAAAGAGCGTTTCAGAGACAATAAGAGTCCTCAGTTCTAATGTTCTAGGGTCTGTGATTCTGGGCTCTGGGCTCTATAATTCTGGGTTCAGTGTCTTATTTCTCTGTTCCAGATTCCATGGTGCAAGATTCTGTGACTCTGGTTTCTGAATTTCCAGGTTTAGATTTCTGTGATTCTGGGGTCTTTGCCTCTAGGTTCTGTGGTTCTAAGTTTTACAATCTGTAGATCTGGGGTCAAGGATTCTATAGTCTTGACTCTGGGTTATATAATTCTGAAGTCTGGCTTCCAGACTTTATTTATGGTCCTGAATGCTACATCATGTTTATTTATCTTTAAACCCAAGGCAAGTGTTGAGGAAGAGTCCCTCTGAAGAATGATGTCTCCCTCCCCACAACAAGCAACTGGTCAAAGGAAGACTCTCCATTTGTCCCTTCCTCTTTTAAGTCTTTTTCTTCCCAGTTTCTCTGCCCCTAATGAGGTGCCTCAGGTAAATTGGGGGACAAGCTGAGAAAGGATGTGGATGGAAAGGCCAGTCCACCTAACTCAGTAGGGCAGAAAATATCTGTCCCCAGGCTCTGCTCATCTTTAAGTGGTGGATGGTTTGTTTAGGGCACTGCTCTTGGCAAAGAGGTCCCCTGTCCTGAAATAACCTGACTCCTTGCTGAAGAAGGAGAGGGAGGGAGTGTGCTTTAGGGACCCTACAAGTCACTGCACTGTCCAGGTGTCATCCCTTAGGCTGCTTTCCCAAGCTTCTCAAGATGAAGCAGTGAAGTTGGTGCAACTACTCTCTCAACACACATGCATATGGGCACACATGTGACACAACAATCTCTGGTTCCCGAGAATTCTGGGTTCTCTTCAGGGAGGGTCTGTTGGAAGAGAATATAAGGAAGCTTCGAAGCTCAAGGACAGACATATCATTTGTCTCAGGATATGAGTGTGTATGAGCTTGGCTGGGTGTGTGAGAGCGGCCTGGTGGTGGGACCATGGCTGTGCCCAAAGGTGTGGGTGGTGGTCCTGACATAGTACAGCTCTCCAGAGCTTGTGAGTGGCTGTCTCAGCAGGTCCGCTTTGCCTCCCTGCCTGTCTGGTGGTAGCTTCACTCTCTCTAGGCTCTTGGCCAGTGGGGCTTGGGAGAGAGAAATCACTCTTTATTTGGTTTTTAGATTATGGAATCAAAAACATTAAGTCTAAACTCTTTGCAGGGAGGTAATTTTTCCTAATCACTCACCCTGCTGCACAGATCTCCACAACTTGATTACTTCTAATTAGATTAATTAGATAGAGAAGAATGTATTTTCTCTGGGAATATGAATAGTCTCCAGGATAGTGCCAATGTGTCAGACTTCAGGGTGGGGCCTGCCCTGATGAGACATCTGTCCTCTGAGTGGTGGAGGGACTTGCCCAAGTTCACACCACAAACAAGTTGAACCCAGGTCTGTCCGATTCGGAATCCCAAACCCTTAACTATCACACTATTTGTCTCACCTTGGTCACCTCCCCTGTCCTCCCCTCCTGGGTATGGGGTCAGTCGGCTGCATCCTCTCCAGGATCATAGGACCCGGGGAGGCATCAGGAGATGGAGGGTTACGGTGTGGCTCCCCACAGTGAACAGTGAGCTGTCTCCTGGACAAACTCTTCCTCATGTCCCTCTCTAACTGCAGATCCTATGTCCTAAATCAGGGAGTCCCTTTCGCCATAAGCCAGGATCGGGGGATGATTCTAGGAAACTAGAATCATTGGCAGGCTGCCAGGGCATTTGGAAGAGTGCCGTGAAGTTGTGGGCTAAGGAATTGGGAGAGACTGGGAGGCACCTGGTCCTTCTGCCCCGACTTACCCTGGGTATCCGTGATCTACACCTACATCCCTGGATGCACGTTGGAGCCACCTGCCAGCAGAAGCTTGGTGGGCTGCCCTCCTCTCCCATCCCAGCTGAGGCCACTTGGTCCTCCTTGCAGGCTCAGTGCCTGAGCCTAGGATGGGCCCTACCTGCAGCAGGAGAGGATGGGTATCCGTTTCACCCCCTGGGGCTCAGCACCAAGCCCTGGACTCCGGGTTCCCACCGCAGCGCTGGGCCCCTTGCACACTGTCACTGATGTAACTAATATCACCCTCTTGCTCTTCCTGCATTCTGCAAATGTTCACTGAATCCCTACCCTGTGTGGCCTGGCTGAGACAGGTACCTACGTGCTCTGAGAGCTGAGCTACCTGAGGCCACCACTCTTACCCTCAGGGACGGCCGCTGTCCCTCCTCTCACACACCCAGTCACGCTCATACACACCCACTCCCTGAGACCTCTGTCCTTGTGACCGTCCCATGTGTGCTGGGAGACAGTCACACACACACACACACACACACACACACACACACACACCCCATCCCACACAGAAGCTCTGACACTCAGGAGTCCCACATGCTAGTTGCAGCAATGCCCAGATATGAAGCCTCTGGCACCTTCTCAGAGCCTGAGTTTCCTCATCTGTAACAAGAGTTAGATTCAGCTTTCTGGGGATCCTGAAAGCATCTGGTGGAAGCACCTTGGGATTTAATTTTCTCTTTCTTCTCTCTCCTCCACTTGAAGTTGACCGAGGGACAGCCCAGAGCTGATGCTCATTATTAGCCTTGTTGACAAATTGGCCTCTCACCCCAGAGACCCCAGCACAGAGCCATGGAGGAAGTGCAGGGCCCAGGAAAACGGGGCGGCTTCACGGCCTTGGCACACAGGGATGCACATGCACTCGCACACGCACTCTGCTTTTATGTTGAGACTCGTCTGCAAGGAAAGTTGCTACCAGCTCCAAGTGACAGGAGTTACCATCCAGCGCCAGGACCAGGGCCAGGCCTCGCCCTGCCACCACCTGGGACCAGTGACCACCACCTGTTCTTTGAATGTTTCTCTGAGCATTTTGCTGGTGAGGGGACCTTCCAGGGAAGGTGAGAGAGCAATTCTGGAGCCAGAAGCCTAAAGACAGATGAATCATGTCTGGTAGCTACAGACAGGCCCTGGGGACTGTTTGAAAAAAGGGGCCCTAGAGTCCCAGGTCGACCATAGAACCCAAGTTAACAGAGTGGTGAGAGCATCCACTGAGAAGCGGTAGGTGCCTGCATGGCCCTGAGAGAGGATGCTGCTGAAAAGTTTGCACCTATGCTGGGTGCCTCACTTGCCTCACCCTTGTCCTCTGAGGGGCCCTGCCTGGCTGCTTCCTGTTCTGCCCCCTTCTTTGCACAGCTGTGGCCACTTGAGCCCCGCTTGTGTGGCCAGAGGGTTCTAAGTTAGATGAGCAACCCTGCCCCAGCCAAGGGGGCTTAAAGAATTCCAGGGCGGGTACTGGGGTGGGGTGGAGTGGATCTTGGAGTCTGGCCTGCTTTGTTAAAAATGTTTTACTTATTTATTTTTAGAGAGGGGGAAAGGAGGGAGAAAGAGAGGGAGAGAAACATCGATGTGAGAGAGAAACATCAATCGGTTGCCTCTTGTATGTGCTCTGACCAGGAATTGAACCAGCAGCCTTTCAGTTTATGGGACAACGCTCAACCCACTGAACCACACTAGCCAGGTCTGGGCTGGTTTCGAATCCCAGCCACTGACTCACTGCAGGATCTGAGCAGCCTCCTTCCCATCTTTGGACCTAGGGTCCCTCATCCTCCCAACAGGGTGAGGAGCCTGCCAGGACCCCATGTGGGCCTCCACCAGGCAAAGGGAGAATCTGCATTTACAGGTGTTTGGTGCACGTTTGTTCCATTCCCTCTGCAGCTCCACAGTACCCTGTGCAAATCAGTGCCCAGTAAATTAACCTGGTGAGACAATGAAATGAGCCCATGCTCCATGTCTGGGCCTCATGGCAGCAAAATCTGAAACTGTTGGGAAATTGAACAACTAGTGGTCCAGCAGGGTGGAGCCATCAGGAGTTTAGCTGCCAGGCATCAGGGAGGACTTCCTGGAGGAGGCAGGCCTTGGGCCAGGTAGGATTTGGATAGAGAAGGGGAAGGCATGCTGGGGGAGAGGCTGCATGTACAGAAGCAGGGAGGTGGGAAGGGGAGACATCAAGGTGAGAACTCTTTCTTGTGTTGTGATGCTGGCATGGGGTGGTGTGTGTGTGTGTGTCTTTGGGCAGGGGCAATCCCAGCATGGTGTTGGGCTTCCAGGGGACACTCAGTAACAGGGGCTTCTTTCCCTCTGTCAGCTCATCCAGGTCACCTTCTCCTCTCTGCCTGCAAAGGTGGCCTTATGACCTGGTCACATGTGGTCCCAGAGGACAGCAGGTTTCAGTGCAGGGACCTGGGGGGACCATGAACACATTACCCCTCTTGGAGAAGACCACCAGACTCTTCTTGCCATGAAAGATGAAAGATCCCAGAAACTCAGAGCTGAGAGGCTCCTTCAGCCCCTTCACCCTGTAGGAACTGGCACAGAGAGGTTAAGGGAGTGGCCTAAAGTCACCCAGCTCCCAGTGTGGGCCTGCCAGTACTCTGCTCTCTACCCAGCCTCAGGGGAGGGCCCTCTGTCTACAAACACCCAAACAGAGAGCCTCAAGGATTCCTCTCCCTTCACCCTCCCTCAACCCTCACCCACTCCTTCACCAGGCTGAGTTGAGATTGGAGAGGGGCCCCAGGCCGCTGGTCTGTAGACCCACCTGACTGAGACCTGGGCCTGTCTGGGAAGGGGAGAGTTAAGTCTGGAGCAGCCCTTTCTGGCTGGTGTTTAACTAGCAGTTTCTAAAGGCCGTCCAAAGCCCCACAGAACAAATGTTTTTTGTCTTAATGACAACTGCAGCAGATTAAAGAGGACCCATCTTCCAGCCAACATTGAAGAGAGACCATCCATCACCCAGAATGGCTGCAGGCCGGCAGCTGGAATAACTTTCCGGAGACCTGGCTGAGTGGAGGAGGGGTCCTCTCATTCCTGCTATCAGCAGATCCGGCCTGGTCCCTCTGACACTTGCTCCAGAGAGGACAGTCTGGAAAGGCACTGAGGCAGGCTGGGGCTCTGCTCAACACAAGGGAGAGCTCCTAGTCCCTGCAGACCACAAGCTGGCGGCCATCTGCCTTCCTCTACCTCCCTCCACCCACGCCTTTTTTAACCCCTTCTCTGTCCCGTTTTCCTCCAGGCAATTACTGATCTGCTTTCCATCACTGCAGATTAGCTTACATTTGCTAGAATTTTATGTAACTGGAATGACAAAGCATGTATTTTGTCTGGTGTCTTTCGCTCAGCCTAACTATTCTGAGTTTCATCCATGTTGTTGTGTATAAGTCCTTTGTCCCTCTTTATCGCTGAGTAGTGACTGTTCTACGGATATAGCACCATTTGTTGATCTGTTCACCTGGCGACGGACATTTGGATTGTTTTCAGCTTTTTTGATGTTGCAAATAAAGCTGCTCTGAGCGTTGTGTGCGAAGCCTTGGGTGAGCGCGCGTTTTCATTTTTCTTGGGTAAATTGGTAGTGTGGAGTGGCTGGGTGGTGTGGTAGGCTGCGTGTTTACCTGTTAAGGAAGCCGCAGAGCTGTCTTCCACCGTGCTGGTCCCGCGCTCCATCCCCATCTACTGTGTGTGGGAATCCTTCCTGGCATTTGGTGTTCCAGTCTCCCTGATTTTCACCGTTCTATCAGGTGTGTAGTGGTGTCTCATTGTGGTTTAATTTGCATTTTTCTAATAACCAAAACCATCAAGCATCTTTTTGTGTAATTCTTTGCCATCCATATCTGTTCGAGTCTTTTGCCCATTAAAAAAAAGAAAACGGGTTATTTTCTCTGTGTGGAGTTTTGAGAATTCTTTATGTATTCTGGAAACAAGTCCTTTATCAGATACATGATTTGCAGTCCTTTTGTAAAGTCTGGGGTTTGCCTTTTCAATCTTTAACCAGTGTCTTTTGAAGGTCAACATTTTCAGATTTAATGAGGCTGCCATTCCAACCTTGCGGCTCATTACGATAATTATGCCATCTGCCACTGTGGTGCCTGTCATCCCCACACACGCCAGGGAACCCTGTTCTGGAACAGGCCCTTCCCGGGGTGTTGAGTCCAGTATCACAGGACAGTGTCCCCACATCAACATATTTCACTGCCCGCTTCATGTTCTGTTCTCCTGATCTGGCACCTCCAGGATCCATTTCCTGGTCTGATTCCTTGGGCCCTGTTCCTTGTTGCCAGGTCCTGCAGCTCCTTGGATATATAATTTCTCTCCTTCCCTGGCAGACCCAGTACTTGGGGAGTTAATGTATACTTAGATTTGAGCCTCATCATGGGTCTGGTGACCAATCGGGCGCGTAGGGGCAGACGTTGAAGGAGGCAGGTCTTCCTGTGTAAGGCCAATTGAGGTCTCTGCATAGTCTTCTAGCAGGGGGTTTTCGTCTTCCAACAAGGGTGAGTGGGTCACTTTGCAGGCCTTGAGGTTCAGTGGAATCTGGGCTCTCAAGTCCATCTATCCAGACATTGTCATGCCAAGTCTCAGGGACTTCCTATTGGGGCCCTGACTTTGGTACAGGAGACTTTCCTAGACAGAGGCTGTCATTCTTTGGCGCCCTGCCGCTTTCCCAGTGAAGTCCTGTGCCTGGTCTCTGGCTACAAGAGATGCCGGTTTCTTCATATGCTGCCAAGTAGGTTCTCTGATGAGCGTTTTGCTTCAAATTGCTGATCAATAAATCTGAGTCTATAATTTCCAGTCTCCAGTGTATCGGTGACACTTAACAATAGCCTCTAATTTCAACGTCCTTATAATTACTTATCTTACATACATCATGGTGCCAGAAACCTTGTACCAGCCAATGCAGTCCCCTCCCCCATCCCACCCCTGCCCAGGCTGTATCTCTTCCTTGTCCCTTCTGGTGAATGTCTTAGCAATGGCACTGCCACTACATATCAGGGACTGTTGCTGCTCCCCCTATCAGCCATGACAGAGTCCTCGCTGCCATCTCGACAATTTCATCTTAGAGCCTGCTTCCTAGGAGCATTTTCACCACCATTTATCTGAGATTGGGCTCCCTAGAAGCAGAGCTTGAATAAGGATTCTTGAGAAGGGGTTTACTGGGAAGAGGGGAGTGAAAGGAGCATGAAAGGCAGGAGAAGGAGCTAACCAAAGATGTTGTCTCCAGACCCAAAAGAGCTGACTTAGGGGGGCTACCTGCTGAATATCAGAACAACCCTGGGGAGCGTGGGCTCTTGATCTGGGCAGGTTTATTAGGTCAGGCTTCTCTAGAGAGAAACAGAACCAATAGGGTGTGTGTGTGTGTGTGTGTGTGTGTGTGTGTGCGTGCACACGCTGTATATGGAGATTTATTATATGGAATTGGCTCATGCAATTGCTATGGAAACTGGAGAGTCCAAAATCTGCTGCGTGAACCTGCAGCCTGGAGAGACAGTCTGCTGGAGAATTCCCTCTTGCTCAGGGAAGTCAGTCTTTTTGTTTATTTGGGCCTTCAAATGATTGAGCGAGACCCACCCACACTATGGAGGGCAATCTGCTTACTCCAAGTTTACCAGTTCGAGCATCAATCTCACTCAAAACACTTTCCAAACTGACACATAAAATTAACCATTACAATAGGATACGTGGGGCTGGGGCTTCACAACCAGGAGAGGAAAGGTTTATAGGCCAGGGCAGGAGGTGGAGGGCTGCCTAGGGGGCCTGGTGCCTGGTCATGGAATGGGTGAGACAGGGAGCCACTGTCCAGGCCCGGCCACCTGGCTAGCGGGTGTCATCCCTGGAGCAGACCTCCCAGCAGGCTTTGGGCCCCAGATGGAGGCCTGGCAGGCAGAGGAACTGCGAGCACAGGGAATAGGAGGGGTCTCAGGCACTAGTCAGGTGTCTCGTCAGAAATGGGGAAAAGTCTGCTTTCACCATTTACCACCCTGCCTATCCCAGGCCTGCCCGCCTGTCTCCTGAGAAGATCCTGTGTGCTGACCTTCCCCCTACTCTGCAGTGACCTAGCGCTGAGTTTGGGTTCCTCCAACAGTGCAGATGGTGCATGTGGGAGGTGATCCCAGGAGGTTCAGGGAGGAGGGGACAGTGGGTTGGGGAGGGAGAAAAGCCCTACAGGCTGAGTCAGAGAGCACTGTGAGCTCAGTCATGCTGGGGACCCTCTGAGGAAGTGTGGCAGACATGCTGAGAACTGCCACGGTCATCTGCTGCAGGTGAACTCAGAGCTGACCCAGGGACGCAGGGCTTGGTATCCGAGGCAGGAGTCTCCCGCTGGGGTACGCCCTCCTCTGAGAAGACCCGGTGCAGCCGCTGCAGCCTGTGCTCTCACCCACGGCTCCCACTGTAAACAGGCAACCCCGTCTCCCCTCCAACCAGCAAAGCGGCCCCACTTCACGCTAAAGGCATAATTTGCTGCAAATTAAACTAAATGGGACTAGAATAATTATATTGACTTTTAAAGCTACTTAGAGAGAAATACCTGATTCAATATTTCAGAACATCAACTTTTCCGTTGTGTTTCCTGAGAGAAAAGGGAGGGGAGGGGAGGCGGGAGGCAGAGAGAAGATGCCGAAGGTGGCGGAAGGCATCAGAAACCGTCTGAGGACCCCTCCTCAGACCCTGCTGGAGAGTGGAACCCAGCCCAGCCTCTGAGAAAGCCATTTGGCTAAGTCCATCCAAAACCTTAAACATACCCATGCCTGTTGCCCCGCTAAGCCCACACATCTATCATAAGGGAAACTCAGAGGGGGGCAAAGATCTGTGTGAAGAGTTGGCCCTCCCAGTACCATTTACAACAGACACACATAGATGGGAGCCTAGCAGTGGCAAATAGCTCCCTAAGTGACGGAGCAACCACACGACTGAATGTAGGGTAGCCATTAAAAAAGACAGTCAAGGCCCTGGCTGGTGTGGCTCAGTGGACTGAGCACTGGCCTGCGAACTAAAGAGTCACTGGTTCGATTCCCAGTCAGGGCACCTGCCTGGGTTGTGGGCCAGGTCCCCAGTTGGGGGCGTGTGAGAAGCAACCACACACCGATGCTTCTCTCCCTCTCTTCCTCCCTCCCTTCCCCTCTGTCTAAAAATAAATAAATAAAATCCTTAAAAAAAGATAGTAAAAAATAATTCATGTTGGGAAGATGCTGATAAAAGAGGGGTGAGAGTAAAAAGCAACATGTGAGTCTGAACATTCTAAACATACCCAGAGAAAAAGAAACCTCGAGAAGCGTGCAAGAATACCAACGGTTTTTAATTAATTTTTAATGTAAAGGGAAAACGCACTCTTGGGTGTCTCCTCTACTCTCAATGTATGTCAATCTTCTGATGTCCGATACGCGGGTTTCTACTCATCAGGCAGTTCTGCGACACCAGCCAGGTGCCCTACAAATTCACTCAGTTCTGAGACTGTTTACCTGGAGGCAGCATCAGATCCCACAGGATAAGTGATCAGTCTCACAAGTTTGCCCCCACCCATCCCCCCCTTCAGAAGCACCAGTCTTGGGTGTGTGTTCCAGGTGCATGGCCAGGGCCAGGTGTGGCCAGATGTCCTCAGAACCATGCTGCTGACCAACTGCGAAGCTGCTGGATCCAGCAGCAGCCCCTTCCTCTGGCAACGTTCCTCCAGCGCTCTCTACTGAGAGAGCTTAATGCTGCGCTCACTGTAAAGGGGAGATGCTTGAGGGATTCAGCCAACTAGTATAGGTCAGGTGTGAAGAGTGACCTGGGAGCCGAGAGGGGCAATGTATTGATAACTGGCACAGCAGGTCCACTCTGTGGAAGTAGAAAGAGAGTGAAACCGGAAGTCAGGACACCTGGTCTTTGCCTGGGACCTTAAACCAGCCCCTTTCCCTTCTGGGCCTCAGTTTCCCATGCATTAAAGGAAAGGAGTTGGATGAGAGGGTGTCTAAGTTTCCTTCTGATGTAAGGATCTCTGACCATGACCGGGCAGTTATGGCACGTGGGCGCCCGGAAGTGTTGACAGAAGTAAGAGCCTCCGCCAAGCTGACCCTCTACTTCCTCCCTGGTTCCCACAGCCACCACGAATGTGGGAGCACAGTGTCACCCCCAGCTGGGTCAGGGCTTTCCTGTCCAGAGGCTGGGCCCTGTGGCACAGGAACTCCAAACCCACTGTTTCTAGCCCTCCCAGGGAAGGAGGGTCAACAGAGGGAGTGACAATGTCAGCAGAGGGGGTATGCCACCTTGTAGAGCATTAACTCATCAAATCTTAGCATTTGAGGAGAACCTTAGTGGTCTTCTAGTCTTATCTCTTGCTTGGTGCTGGGATTCGTTCCACACAACTACTGCCAATCATAAAAATAATTTCACCGTGATTAGGAACCTCATCACCCTGTCATCATTATCAT
>VMDR010011677.1:0-27993 GCA_007922815.1 Macrotus californicus | reverse complement strand
CCCCCCCGGCATCATTCCACCAGCCTCCTGTGAGGTGGGGTGGGACTTCAGCTTGCCCCTCAGGCTAGGGCAAAGGGAAAAGAGTGACAGAGGGTGCAGACACAAAGACAGTCCTTTACTGTTCCCCTAAAAGTCCTTAAAATGCCATCTGTTAGTCCTGAACTGTGTGAACCTTCTTCTTCCTGGTGAATCCTGGGCACATTTTTATTTATAGTACCGAGCCTGCAATTGTCATAATATGATGAACTTATACTGTGATTTGAGTATTTGTCTTGTCTGTCTGCTTTCCAAGTGGTTATGCAAGCACCTTGGCAGCAGCAATGCCTATGTACACCTCTTACCAACATTACGTGATGAAAGTGGTTAATAAATACTATTTCTTGACCTGAAATTTGATTATGCTTGTTATGCCCAGTATCCAATTATGTGATGTATTCATCTTCAGGATTTTTTTTCCTTAAAAGTGTTTCATTTTTAAACAGGCAACACTCCAGTTTAGGTCCTCATCATTCATGACTGATTGTGTTGCTTTGAAAATGGCGATGAGACACCAGAGTTTGTGTTGCCAAGAGGGCTGGCTATGCAGAGCCAAAGGCCGTCACCGCTCATCACCTGTTCAGTGGGAGTCGGAAGGCTCACGGACACCACCTTTCTGAATTAAATGCCTCATCTGTGTTTCTGGAATAACAGCATACTTATATCTGTTTGAATAACTTCATGCAGTCTTTAATCCCCAAAGCATACGTGCTTAGTACCTGCTGAATCATTTAAATGAATGATTAAAAATAGGGATTAGAGTTTTTCTTAAAAAGAAATAACAGTTGCGCATAAACCAGAAATATCAATTCTGTGTCCTCTGACTTCATCATTCTTGAATCTGGGCCAGCTCTGGTACCCAGGCTCTGGGGACTGAGTATCCTGCTTGGACTCCCAGCTCTGCCACTTCCTGATTGTGCCATTCAAACAAGTTTCTTAACCTTTCTCTGCCTCCATTTCTTCAATTTTAAAATGGGCTTTATAACAGTTCATCTATTCCTCTTAACATTGTTGTGAGGCTTAAATAGGGAAACACAGAGGAAAACTCACCATCGATGCTTTGCATGTGTTAAGCACCAGTAACTGTGAACTGTCTGGTGAGAACCAGAGATGTTCTGGGAACGTACACGCCACACATGCACGGGCCCACATGCCAAGCCTCTCCTAGGGATGCTCTGCCTTTTGGAGCCCAGTTTGGTTCTTCTCCTTACATCAAAAACAGCTGAAAGCTCTGTGGATTGTTGAGGCTGGGGAGGGCTAAACTAGCCCTTTGGGGCTTGGAAATATTTTGGGGCTGAGGTTATAGATTTATGGAATAGAGTGTCCTCCCCTTGGGTCCCTGAATCCTTGGGAATCTTGGAGATTCCAGCTGCTGCCCTAATGGGTGAGCAAGCTGTCTTCGGAGAGGACACAGAGGTAGGGGGAGCCAGACCCGGAGATGAGGATCAGGGGGCTTATGAGGAAGAAAGCCACTGGGAAGACAGTGAAGAGGATGGAAGACCAAGGTACCAAGTATCAGACTTTTGGCCAAAGTGAAAAGATGCTGCGGATGATGGTTAGCAGGAGTTGGAACTTGTAAAGACTCACTCCCCAGGCTTGAGTGTACATTAGGCAGATTCTGGGTTTTATTCTGCAAGGGCAGCGAGTCTCAGAGATGCTGTAAAAGCTCTTTTAAGGAGCCTCCTGACCCACTAACATTCTGCAGTCTCTCTAGAGAGCCTCAGGACACCTTTCTCTTAGCAGGTCCTGGGCACCCAGATGCAAGCCTAAACCCAAGGACCATGAGAGGGATTATGGCCCTCCATAGGGTTAGGGGTTGTCTTCTGGCCACTGGCTCAGCCCTTCTGGTTTCTTCTGTGTATTTCCTTGGGGCTGGGATGCTTGGCAATCTGCTGCCTGCCTGCCTGCCATCCTGAGGAGACCATTCTGGGGCTATCGGGGATCCAGATAACCTGAAGAAATGTGAAAGCAGGTTTGGATATTCAGGCAATTCTGTGATAAGTGAGTGGCACAGGTTATGTTTGGTCATTCACTGCGTTTTCATTTCCATGCTTATATTTGTTTGCTTCTCTTGGAGCTATTATGCTACAATGTATTTTGTTTTAGTTACTTGACTTCCTGGACATCTCCAACACTGTATCAGTAATTAAAATCAAATATTGTCTCTCTTCTGTCAGAGAAAAGATACCTGCTTTTTTTCCCCCCCCGAGCGAATGGCTGCTGCATTTACCTTGATGCCATTTGCCTTTTTGAACACCTATTTCCTTCCTGTCCTGTAACAGGAAGGAAACGGACACTTAGAATCCTATAGTGGAATTGTGGAAATGTTTCTAGGTCCACGATGCTGAAGTGTTAAAATGGCGTGGCAGATGAACAAGCTTATGTCACTGACACAAAATGAAAATCCTGCAGGCAATTGCTTTTCCTGATTCTGTTTGATTTTCTGCGAGCAGATACCATTATTCAAAGCACATACAAAATCATGCACCTGGGCATTTAAATTTGGGATTGACTCTCCCACAGACCGGAGTTTGAAAGAAAGCTTCGGGGAATTAACATTTCCCAGCATCAGATTTAATGACCCTGAGAAGAGGCTTGTGAGTCCTGCTGTCTATCACAGAGCTCCGTTGTTTTAAAGGGCACTGCAAGGGAAATTGATTCTATTAAGGAGACTTCCATTCCACTGATAAGGTATTTGCAAATTGTAATAGACATAGAAAATGAATCGTGTTATGAGATGATTTGTAAGGTTTCTGTTAAGTTTTTCTCCTGGTTTATTCTAGTAGGCACTGCATGTCAGCAGTGCCGAAGAATGTCTTAACAGTAGCTTGCTTTGGAAAACTAAAATCCAATCTGTGTGAAACCTATAAAGGGACCCTTTTTTTTTTTACTGTCACTCTGCTCTTTCTTATGAATCATTCATTCATTCATCCCTCATTTGGGTTCTATTGTTGCTTTCTATGTTAGGTGAAGCATTCATGGCTCATGTGGCTCTTGTGAGAATATGGAAGAACACATGGAGCATCTCTCTCTTGTATTTCCTTTTCTTGTCATTCCGGAATCATATGCCTATGGGCCCATGTGTTTGTAAAATCCACACCCTAGTAGGGGAAATAGCATCTGCGGTGTGTGCGGAAGCAGGGGGTGCAGAGGGGGCTGTAACTGAGCCATGACACATGGCAGTTCACCGTGTAGCTATGATTCCAAACAGGACAAGCTTGCAATTCCTTCAGGTCACTTGGACCCAATCTTCAGCTGTTTAGGGGGCGTAATCAGTAGAGCTCCTGGATTTTGTAGAATGACTGCCTCAATTGCTTGCTTTGAATTGCCACTGTAAATTTTAGTCGTGTACCTTTTATATACTTCTTATTTATAATCACCCATCCATTGACTCAACAAGTATTTACTGAGTATCTAGCATGTGTCAGGTATGTTCTAGGTGTTGGAGATAAAATGGTGGAAAAATATTCATAGACATGGTCCTCATCCCTGTGCTATAAAGATGCTAGCTTAGTGGGAAGATAGACATTAAATAAAAACAACATAAATATATAATTGTGGACTGTGGGAATGGAACAACTTTGAGGAGAAAAGCTCAGTGTGCATTGAGTGACTCTGGCAGAGGAACTGTTCTAGAATGGTGGGGGTCAGGGGAGCCCTCTCTAGAAGTGAATTTATGCAGAGACCTGAAGAATGAGTGGGTGTTGGGCAGGCAAAGAGTTGGGCACAAGAAGGTCGCAGGTAGAAGGAAGAACGTGTGGGAAAACCCTGAGTCAGGGCAAATGAAGGCAGTTTGAGGGGAGAATTGTGAAGGCAGCAGATGTTCTTGGTGGCCCTCCCCTCCTCTGTGGCAGCCACCAATCCAGTGCATGCAATGGCTTCCTACAGCAAGCCTCTGCAGTTCTGTATTGGAGGGCTTCTCTGGCATGCTTATTCTGTGCAAGCAGAGCAGATGGGAAGTACTGGGTAGAGACGGTCCCTGCAAATAGCTATTGGCCAATGGAGACGAGAGTTGGAGGACTAGTGCCCCAGCTTCCTCAATCCTCAGGTGGGATAAACCCTAAGGCATGCCCAGCTCCACCTCCTAACAGTCCCTAGCAGGACTGAGCCCCCGTTTTCCTCAGGGGTGACCTGGTCATGAACGTATTGGTGAACCAGTATTTTCCAAATGATCCATTCTCAATCATACATGGGTAAAAGATCCATTCCAAGGGCAAGACAGTCCAGTGGATTTTAAGGTAATGGAAATGAGAAGGTCACTGATATGAATTCACATTCCACACTGCAACTAACCATCAAGAAATGACCACATGCTGAGATTTGGTGTAGTATCAAAAAATAGGCAGTGATCTGAACTGCCTATTAAGTACTTCTTTCTTTTCCAGCTGGCTGTCTGTGTGAGTCCTAGTTACCTTCAGACTTAACAACATGACATATCAGAGTGGACTGAATGCAGATGGGAGAATCCAGATGTCTTCTCTTGTCAGGCACTAGAGATATTTGCAAAAATGTAAAACAATGCTGTTCTTTTTACTAAAAATTGTTGGTTCTGGGAAATAGAATTAGTCTTTATAAACTTGTTTTTTTTCTGTTAATCAGTTACTTATATTAATTATATTAATATGTAAGGGTTCCATTATTGTTATTTAAAAATACATTCATGACTAACAGCAACATTTCCTCAGTTGAACTTTCTAATGTGGTATTGATAGATATAACTCACATACACAAAAACTCTTCAGGGCGCTTATACCTTTTACGGGTGCAATGGGGCTCCAAAACGAACAAGCTGGAGACCTGCTGATGGAGAGCCTGCTGGTTGCAGGGCTGCGGATATTCTCACCAACTCGGTGGAGAGCCACTGAAGAGTTTTTGAGCAGGTAAGTTCCACGTCGAGCAGATCTTAAAAGCCATTAACCTTGTATGTGTGTTTGCGTGTGTGATTAAAATACGCTAACAACTTCAGTAGCAATAGAAGGCAAACAGATCCTAATGGGGTGTTTACAATCTGTCCCATCAGGCCCTGCTAGAGAGAGACACTTTCTCAGCTGCTCTCTCTCCAGCTGATGTGCAGGGGTCCAGTTCCCTGATATCAGCGAGGTTTCCATTCTTGGTCTTCAATTAACTGCCTGCAAGTCATCCGAAGCCTGCAGAAAGCAGTTAGTCACAAGCCACTTAGCAAACACCCACAAGGTGCATGGAGGTGCAGGAGCTGATGGGAGGCACCTGAGAAAGATTAGACAAAGCCCTATCCTTGCGAAGCCTGGGGTCTGGGAGGAGAGGGCGGAATTCCCTTTCTCTAGGTGAATGATTACCAACCTTCCCGCCTCTGACTTGCATTGACCTTACATACTGTACTCTCCTAACTTTCTCTTGACCTTCCTCTTTGCTCAGGATGGCGGGGTCCAGTTGAGCCAAAGAAGGGTGAGAAGGAAGATTTAAGTGCAGGAAGCAGGAATGGAAAAGAACAGGAAAATGGAGAAAGGCATTCTAGCTGAGGCATCGTGTTCAACGTGTTGAGAGCACCTTGCTCAGGCCTGCACTCCTGCCTGGCTCCTCCAGCTCCAGGGGCTTCCTTGTGAGTTAAGAAAACAGTGATTAATGGGGTGAGTAGGGAGTTGTCCTGTTGAACAGAGGTCGGTCCCCTGCAATTCCTGTAGGCTGGAGTGGGAAATAGAGGGAACTGTTGTAATATGGGCAAGGTCATGCTGGAGTGAATGCAAAGTTTCTGCGTTACAGCATGACCGGGTGACTAAGGATGTGCGTGCCAGCGAGAACTGGCCGCACATGGAGCTGAGCTCTCTCCAGCACAGACAGGACTGGCGGACCTCTGCAGCTGCTTCTCGCCTGGGGGAAGCTTTGTCCCTGGACGGGATCCTCTGCCTCACTTCCTCTCAGGGGGCCAGCTGGCCACTCTTGTTAGGAGTCCATCCCCTTCAGCGTTGTGTTTCAAAAATCCTTTCAGCGATAAGTAATTGGTTGTTTCTTTCTGAGCATGCGTAATAGGATGGGAGGCAAATAAGAGTAGCCGTTCTCCAGGAAGGGACCTGCAAATTGTGTACGAAAGGCAGGGCTGCTTCCTCCTGGAGAGCAGTTTATCTCGAAGGGCATCATCAGTGCCCTGGAGGTTTTTACCCGGAGCATAGAACACACAGGTCCGAGATGTCTCCACCTCCGGCTACGCTCTGGGGCAGCCTCTGTCAGCCTGTTCCCTTCCTCCCTCTCTTCTGGAGCAGTGCTGATCTTCCTGCACTGTCTTGCCGAGCCAGACTCAGAGTGGAAACATGCAGCCTTCAGTATTTGTTTCTGAAACTGGTTCCTTTCTCTGGATCCCTTTGCAAAAGAGAGAAAGTCCCCAAATGGATATTTCTGGTTTGAGTTTGCTCCTTTATCTCTTTTCCAGGCTTCATTACATGAAAAAGTTTCATTAGCTCTGGTGGTATGCACAATATGGACAATTTTAGTGAAATGATAATGGATTTGGAGATGTGGCATTGTGAAGCTTTGCAAAGTTTCTCCAAAGTAGAATGTATTCCTTTGACTCAAACCCTTTAACGTCCTGCTGGGGGAGTTGAGAGGCAGAGCTGGACAGAGTGGCAGTCTTTGGGTTCCTGCCTGGGTAACCCAGGGGCCGGGCCGGTGCTTCCTCTCTGCAGAGCCAGCAGGAGCTAGGAGTAATGAAGATGCCCAGGGTTGGTGATCCATGTAAAGGAGCTGGATAGAGAGGATTAGAGTGTCCTGAGGTAAGGTGGGCATGCTGGCTTTTGGGAGCCTGAAGGAGATTGTAGTGATTTGGGGTTCAGGGACAATCTCATCACCTCAGGAAGTCTAGGCATGAGGCCTTGTGTTGGCCTTTTGGGGTTCAAGGGACTGACCTGCATCAAGCTGTCCTGTTGTAAATTATATAGCACACCCAACCCCCATACAGGCTGGAATCAGAATTCAGGTGTGTGAAGGGGGTGGGGGTTGCCCTAAGGTCACCTTTTTATTTACCATTTGGCTCAGATGCTGAGAACCAGTTCTTGGTGGAAATGTGGCACCCCTTTTCAGAGGCATGGCAAATGTCTTTGGGGGAACCCCACACTTACACGTCTCTGCCCTTCTAGAACTCCTAGGAAAGTGTAAAGACAGAAAACACTGTGGCCTCAGGGAAGATATAATGCTCTCAGGACCAGGAACCAAAGAATTTGTTTCAGAGTGAGACAATGGCTATTTGTACCGGCCCCTTGGAGTTAGGTCATGTCTGGCTTTGATCACTAACCCAAACCTCCCATAATAACCCAACCATTTCCTGTGCACCCAAAATTGCAGCTGCTATAATGGTCCTGGCTCTCTGAGAGCCGGGCTTGAAGTCAGACGACACGGAGGACGAATCCCAGCTCTCCCATTGCCTGTGTTATGTGGCTCTTTTTTTTAATTTTAATTTCTATTGCTTTTTTTCCATTACCATTTAGTCTCCTTAGTGGCTCTTTCATTTATTCATCTCATAATGTCTACCCCGCAGGCGGCAGTGAGAATGGACTGAGGCAATAGGTCAATGGCCCTCAGCATAGGTCCTGCTTCCTGGTCCACACTGAATGCCTGGAAGCCTTTACATAGGATGGGGTTTGAGGTTTAATCATAGACTTCATTAACCAAACCAAGACACCATTGAGGGTGAAAGGAAGGGGGAAGTTTAAAAACTGTGCCAGATAGCAGCAGGCATGCGGCAGCCCTGAACCAGCTGACCAGGACACGTAGTCTCTCCAGTTATTAAGAGTCCACCATCAGGGGAGGCTCTGCCTTGGCCCCAGATTGTTGTGGGAGTCACCAAGTAGTGCTGGGTGGCCAAGGGCAGTGTGAGAGAGGGAAGGCACCTGAATGAAGGCACTGACGAGGCTTCAGGGGGCACCTGGGCAAAGCACCTGTGATTTAATCCAGGCTAGAGGAGGTTGTGCTCAGCAATGGACGGGCCAACAACAAGGAAAGGGACTTAAACTGCAAAATGTGGGACTTACGACAGACCCAGGAGCGGTTCGCTGGTGCTGAGAAGGCATTTCCGAGGCCAGCGGTGTCAGTGCCTTCAGGGCACTTTAAAAGCAGCTCAAGTTCTCTTCTTCCAAGGCCAAGGAAGCAAGACAAATGAACAGATGTCTGAGCCCCTTCCATCTAGATCTGGGGATAAAACGGAACTATTGGTTGTAGGAATGCTCCGAGGATTGGGGGGAAAAAGTTGAAGCCAGATTTGCTGAAAGTATCTGTTAAAAAGTAAAGAACAAAACTGAAGAAGAAAATAGGGGAAAAATCTCAACACACATTTTGATAACTATTGGTACTGCAGAAAGAAATAATTCTCGTATTTATTTATGTGGAGTTTAAGAAGAATTACTGCGAGAAAAAATCTCTCTCAGCAGCTTTTCCTCACAAATACTATTAAAAGCAAGTACAGTTTTTCTTGAATATGTATCTAAAGGAGATAATGCTATTTCGTATATTACATTAAGCAATGTTTTCTGCTATAAATTAATTTCTATTTGAAAATAATACCAAAGCAAGCATCTAATTACGCATTATCATATTTAACAGACATTTACTTTTCTAGATTTTCTCTTAACATTGTCTAAGGTTTTCATTGTTTTACAACAAAAAGCGGTATTTTGAATATTCATCAAACCAAAATGGGTAAGATCATTTCAGCCAGTTAACAAGTGAATAAAAGATGGCCTGGCTGATTGGTAGCTGTCAGAGGGGAGGGGTGGGGGGACTGGATGGAAGAAGGTTAGGGATTAGCCAGAAGACACATGTACGTGACACATGGACACTGACAACAGTGTGGTGACAGCCAGAGGGAAAGGGTGTGGGGACTAGGTAGAGGAGGGCAAAGGTGGGAAATATGGGGACAGAAAGAGACTTTTCTTGGGTCTGTGGGTGCTCAATGCAGTGTGCAGATGATGTTTTATGGAGTTGTGCACCTGAAACCTGTATGGTTTTGTGAACCAATGTCACCCCAATACATTCACTTAAAAAATAAAAAAATAAAGCGCACAAGATAACCTAAAAAAACATGACCTGGCTGATAGGAGGTCGATTCCAGTTCCAGTTTTGGCTGCACTAACAACGTGATATAGAGCAAAGTGATGAACATCTTGGACTCTCAAGGGAGGTTTTGGTATCAGAATCCTTTCTGCTGCAAGTGACAGAAACAGGAATCAAAGTGGTTTAAGCAGTAAGGACATCTGCCACCTCACATAGGAGGGAAGCTGGAGGCAAAAGACTCTAGGGAGAGTTGATTGAGAATTGTGAAGGCCAGTACTCTCTGCCTGTGAGCTCTGCCATCCAGTGTCATTGTTATTTGCAGGCAGGTACGGGAACAAGAAGGCCATGGCAGCTCCAGGTGTTCCACTGAGACATGATAACAACTAGTCCAGGCAGGACAAGAGATCTTTCTTCTGTGGCTTTTCTTGGATCACCCTTCAGATGTTTCTTCACATCTCATTGGCTGGGTTGGTCACATGCTAATTTCTGAATCATTCATTGGCCTGGGAAATGGGGTTACTCTGATGAACTCAGACACATCATCTGCGATGCAATAGATGATGTCAAGTCAACAACAGTGTCCACTGGATGTTGTATCTGAGAGGAGATGGGAAGACCACCAGGATATGGACACTTTGTAAATGGTAATATAATCTAAACATGCAAGGTGTCATTGCTATTTAAATATTTGTAATGTGTTTGTCATTCAGCTAAAAATCCCATAATAATAAAAGAGAATGCATCAGAATGCGTAACATGTGTTCATCAGAAGAGTGTGTTAGATTATAGGTTTTTCTTCCCTGAAAAATCTTTCAGGAGAGGACCATAGTTTGCAATGGTAAAATAAAGGGACACAAACAGGAATCTCTATCACCCATCATGTGCCAGGAGGGAACAGAAGGACAGCACACTTTAGATTCTAGTGTTGCATGTGATGAGGTTCAGATTCACATTACGAGTTTCTACTCTCTTACAACAATCAGATCTGAGGCAAGTGGCTACTCAGAGAGGCGTAGTCATAACTGTGAGCTGCTTGGGAGGAGAAGCCAGTATACAAATCTGTTCTTCCACTTAATAATCCCAGACCTTCACACACATCAATTCACTTAGCTTCTTTGACTCTCAGTTTCCTAACAATATCTATTTCACTGAACTGGAGCAATTTCATGAAATAATGCTGAAAAGCATTAATCATTTATCCATCAGAAAAGTAGATGCTCAATAAATGCTGGCCATATAGGAGATGTTTTCAAATTACTAATTAATAATAATGATAGGATATCCCAGAAAACTTCCAGTCTCAACAAATTCAATAAATTCATGTCAGTAGATACTTAACAAGTGTCTACTGGGTGAAAGGTGATGTGCCCCTTGACACCATCTTCTTTTTTATTGTGTCAGAGTGGTTCTTGCCTTCTAACACCCTTTGAGTTCTTAGGGCTTCCTCCACTGTGTTCAATCTGGAGCCACAGTCGTCCCGTAATATAGGAATGCTGGGAAGCAGACGTGATGAAACCATCATTAATTGGCAGGAGTGGAACAGTGTCAGGGGAAGGAAGGAGGTCAAGGCTGAGTCTAAGTGTCATTTGCTGGGGCCAATAGCAAAATAACTAAGCATGGTTGTGTGAACAGGCAGAGAGAAGTGAGTGTGTATGCATGGGTGTGTTTGTGTGTGCTTTGCTCCTGTCCCCGAGCCTCAGGCAGCTATTATTCCTCATGGTTCCCACACTGTGCCCAGGCACTCTGGGATGCGACAGCAAAAACTCAGGCACCTTGGATGTTTTACATTTTTTAGGACAACACAGAGACTTCTCTTGGATATGGCGAAAACTGCTTTTGTGAAGTTGTTTGGACCTAACTACTTACTAAGTAGAACTGGTAGGTATTTCTTTTGGCGTAGGCTCCAGGAAAAATTTACCGAGGCACTGATAATAACATTCGCAAAGCTCCTCTCTATTGTTTCATTATATCACTCATTTACAGCTCCGAGAAGCGTTTCAATGTGACAGTTTCTCTAAAGAAAGCTACTATGAGCATTCATATCCAAAACTTTAGGGTACATATGTTTTCGTTTTTCTTGGGTACAAATCTAGAAGCAGCACTTCTAGGTCATACATTTAGTGTATGTTCAATTGTTTTCAGAAACTGCTAAAACATTTTCCAAAGCACAATTTTACACCCCTCGTGCTTCACTTCCTCGCCAAGTGGCATCGACAGCCTTTTAATTTTAGCCATTCTAGTGGGTGTGCGGTGCAATCACACACTGTGCTTTCAATTTGCATTTTCCTGCTGACTAAGGATGTTGAGAACCTTTTCATGTGTTTATTGGCCATTTGTATATCTTCTTTATTTTTTAAAGATTTTATTTATTTATTTTAGACAGAGGGGAAGGGAGGGAGAAAGAGAGGGGTTGCCTCTCACATGTACCCTTCTGGGGACCTGACTTGGCCAGCAACCCAGGCATGTGCCCTGACTGGGAATCGAACTGATGACCCTTTGGTTCACAGGCTGGCACTCAGTCCACTGAGCACACCAGCCAGGGCTGTATACCTTCTTTAGTAAACACAGTTAAAATCTTTTGCCCATTTAAAAAAATTGGCTACTTTGACTTCTTATGATTAAGTTGTAAACATTTTGTATGTTCATAAGACAAGACTGTTGTTTCCCCTGGCCTGTGGTTTACCTTTTCATTGTCTCACCGTGTCTTTCAACGAACAAAAGCTTTCAGTTTTGATGATGTGCATTTTATCAATATTTCCTTTTATGGTTTGTGCTTTTCTGTGTCCTAAGAAGTGTTTTTCTACCTATAGGTCATAAGACTTTCTCTCATTTTTTTCTCCAAGTGTTTCATATGTAGTTTTTGCTTTTACATTTCAGTTAATGATCCATTTTGAGTTAGTTTTTCTGAACGATGTGAGTTAAGGCTGGAGGTTCATTTTTTTCTTTATGGCTATCGAGGTGTTCAAGCATTTGTTGAAAGGGCTATTCTTTCCCCATTGAATCACCTTGGCATCTTTGTTGAATATTAAATGACCACATATATGTGGATCTATTTCTGGACTCTTTCTTTTCTATCCATCTTACGACTGTCCTTTGCCAATATCACATTGTTGATTACTATAGCTTTATAAAAAGCTACTACAACATTTCCCAGCCTCCTTCGCTGCAAGAATGTGGACATGTGCCTTAGAGTCCACCAATCAGATGTACCAGCTGGAACACACTCACCATGTGCCCTGTTCTGACTCCCTTCTTTCTCTTACTCCATAGCAAATCATTCACCGAGTCTTACTGATTCTGCCCTTGCCCCTCCAAGTGTCTTCTGAATCTACTTCTCTTCTCTCCTCTCCTAGCCCTACTCAAACATCACTTCTCATCTGGACTTTGGCAATAGCCTCTAATTGGTTTCTTCTTCCACTCTCAGTCCCCATCTTCCCATCTTTTTCACACTGCATCCAGAGTTAGTTTTGAAAGAAAGCAAATCTAATATTATCACATTCTTGTTTAAGACCCTTCAATGGCTCATTATCACTGTTACTATAAACTTCAAACTTTCCAAACTGGTTTCCACAGCCCTGTGTAATCTGCTTCCTGCCTCTCTTATCACATCCATCAGGCACCACACCCTCCTCCCTGTGTCTCCAGCTACGCTGGCTTTCTGTCTGTTCCTTGAAGGCGCCAGCTCTTCCCCATCTCAGGCCCTCACTCATTCTCTGTTCCTACACCTGGAATATGCCCCATTTCCACCCAGCCCGTCCTTCCTCACTCCCAGTGAAGCACTGTACACTCGACTTCAGAGCACTTCTTACAGTTGGAATTAAATCGTCCTTATTTGATTGGGTAGGCTATATAGTATAGATTGTAAAGCATGTGTTTTATAGCAGAATGTACTATAGATCTGATTCCTACATTCCCTACATTTGTGACTTTGGACAAGTTTCTTCATCTTTCTGTGCCTTAGTTTCCTCATCTGCAAAATGGGTGTGATAATAGCACTATACCTGCATCTGAGGTTTGTTGTGCTTACAACAGGGGTTGGCCTATTTTCCTATAAAGGGCTGGATAGTAAATACTTTAGGTTCACGGTCTCTGTCTCGATTACTCAGCTCTGCCGCTGTAGTGCAAAAGCAGCCATAGACAATAATCCCCAATGAGTAAGTACGGCTGTACTCCAATGAAATGTTATCTACAAGAACAAGCAGTGGCCCAGACTTGGCCCATGGACTGCAGTTTGCTAACTCTGGCTTTGAGCAGGCTTGACACAAAGCACATGCTCAGTGTTCACTGTTATTACTAATTGTGTAACTGTTTCCTTTCCTGTTAGAATATGAGCTTCATGACAGCGAGGACTATATCTCTCTTCATTGGCGCTGCATCCTCAGTGGTACATGGTAGAGGCTCAAAAAAACGCATGTTTAATGAGTATGGCACGACCCTAACCCAGAACCCGAGGCAGAGCTAGTGCTCAAGAATTGTTAATTTCTTCATCTCCTTTTCAAGAATGGTGCCAATAACACATTTTTAAATAACACATATATTTTAAGGGTTTTTTTTAGGTGAAATAGAAGACTTGATTTCCTTGGTGTATATTTTCAAGGGCAGAATTTTGTAGTTATAACATGACTTTTATGGCTCTGGATACATGATAATAATGATATATATTTTAATAATAATACCTAGAACTTCCAGGGTATCTATCAGATATTTTAATATGAATCTTTAATCCTCACCACAGCCCTATGAAGCAGATATTCTCTATTGACAGATAAAGAAACGGAGATTTGGAAGGTTAAGCATTTCACCAACTAGTGGTTGGTAGAACTGTGAATTAGACCCAGGTGTATTGGCTTCAAATTCTATTCTCTTTCTACTAAGCTCACTGCAATTATGTTACCAGGTTGCTTCTCAAAGGGGCAGACAGAAATGCTTCCTTAATATCCCTGGGTGTTATCATTAAAAAAAATTCCTAATTCACTTGGCAAATCTCCACAACAGTGTAAAATGTTGCAGTTTTTGGTGGTTTCTCAATAAGTTAAAAACATAATTACCATATAACCCAGCAAACATGTAGAAAATGTTCATAGCCAGCATCATTCACAACAGCCAAAAAGGGAAAACAACCCAAATGTCCATTAACAGACAAATGGAACATAAAATGAAATATATCCATGTCATGGAGTATTATTATTCAACCATAAAAAGGGGTAAAGTTCTGATACATGCTACAGCATGGAGGCACCTGGAAAACACGCTGAGCGAAAGAAGCTGGACATGTTACACACGTGCCATACCGTACCATGTACTGTGTAGAATATAGACAGAGAGAGAAAACAGATTAACGGCAGCTGGGGGCTGGGGGGAGGGTGAGGCATGACTGTTGATAGGGTTCTTTTGGGGTGACAAACAAGTTCTGGAATGGGCAGTGGTGACAGTCACACAACACTGTAAATGCAGGCACGTCACTGAACTGTAGCCTCTAAAATAGTACATTTTATGTTATGTGTATTTTACCACATTTAAAAATCTCCATAACACATTTGGAATATGATAAGCAAATAACTTTCCAGAAATATTAACACCTAGATACTTCCACAACCCTTTCTTACTACTGATCATCCTACCCCTTTTCTTCTTTTTAAAAAAATCCTCACCTGAGGATATTTTCCTTGCCTCCAGAGAGAGAAGAGAGAGAGGTATTTCTATTGATGTGAGAGAGAAACATTGGTCGATTGCCTTCCGAACACCCCCTGACCGGGGACTGAACCCACAATCTTTTGTTGCACAGGACGATGCTCCAACCAGGGCATCTTTCTTCTTTTTCTTCAGAGAAACATTTATCTTTTTCTCACATATGCTTGGGTCCAAAGGCCTGAAGACAACCTCTGCAGGCTGTGCCGCCTTCGGCCTCCTCTGGACCTGAGAGCACGCATGCTCTTTGTGTCAGCAACATCTGACATAGCCTTGCCTGGCCTGGGTAGGTTTGCCGAGCTCCATCAGAGAGAAGCAGGCTTTGTGCGGATCCAGGAGGCTCGCCCAGAACCGCAGGGTTTATCTCTAAGGTGCCCTAGGAGCCTTGTGCTCCCCTCTGCCCGAGGCAGAGACAGAGGACAGAATTCTCTGGGCTCCTTCCGAAGTCTGCCTCCACTCCAGGACAGTCTTTTGTTCCAACCTAGAGAGTTTCCTTGGTAACCAAGTGAATAATCAGTCACTCACTGCTTTCAATTCTTCAACTTATTAATGCTTGCTCGCTTTTGAACAGTTTGTCTCACTTGAAAGGAAACTGCAGAAGCTGCACTTTTGTTGTTGCTAATTTTTTTAACCTGGATTCCTGCCAGGCTTTTTAAAGGGCCCCTACACATGCTTGAAAACACAGTTAACGAATGCAACAAGTTATACCTACTGGGCATCAGGCTTTCCACATAATCAATCATTTCACCTGCAAGACTATCCACGAGGTAGGTGCAATTATTTTATTATCCTCACTGTATAGACGAGGAAAGTGAGGCACAGAGAGGTCGAGTCCCTTGCTCCAACCAACAGGCAGTACCAGTTAGACTATATCATGGAGTAATTTCTTCCAACCTGTCTGGGTTACCTACATTTTAAAGGGAGGTTCCTAAAGGGGGACATCTCAGCGTGAAGGGATGGACTTTTAGTGGTGAAGTGGCAGGCACTGTTGCAGGTGGCAGGAGAGGGATGTGGGGGCAGGGGACCTTTCAGCAGAACTCCTCATGTCCCACCATCTGGGCGTTCCCAGTAGCACAAGTAGAATGCCCTTGTTTCTACTGACCTTGGCACATGACACAGAGGCTTAAAGCACAGGCTCTGGGGTCAGGCAGAGCTGGGAATGCATCCTGCCTCTATCACTTAGTCACTAGGCAAATGACCTTGGAAATTCTTAAGCTGAGACTGGCTGAGCTAGGAGGGAGTTTTTTTCTGAGGATATGCGTGGCTGGACAGGCTTTTGGATTCAACTAGGATTTTTCAACCTGGACATTTGGGCTGCACAATTCTTTGTTAGGAGGCGCTGCCCCAGGTATTGTAGGATGCTGAGCAGCATCCCTGGCCTCCACCCCTGGATGCCAGCAGCATCCCCCTGATTTTGATAACTAACAGTGTCTCCAGCCAAAGGCCAAATGTCCCCTGGGGGGTAAAATTGTCCCTGGTTGAGAACCACTCGATTAGGTGACCTAAAGCTTCTTCCCATCCAGAGATTCTATTGTATTTGCTCAACATGTGGAGCTGTTTTATGTAAGGTCACTTGTCACTTCGTCAACAGTGAGTGAGACCAGAATCGAGTCACCATTCAGACATGTAAGAAGGGTAACCAGACTCTGGAATTTGTTATGCATGGCCTCCTCCCCTCCCCCTCTCAGTGGCAATGACATCCATGACATCTTTGTTCCATTTCCACTCAGGAAAGCAATCTGGCCAAGCAAGGTGATTCTGTATTTTCTGCTTAAAAATGAGAGCTTCTTTTCAGTAAACTTCTGTCACCCCAAAGTTCCAAGTTCCCATCAGGTCTTTGCCACCTGCACGATTTCTCCTCTCACTTCCCTCCTCCCCGAGAAGTCCCTGGGACAGGGAGAAGCTTCTGGAACACTGGGGCATGGGGCAGGCAGCTGGTTCTCAGAACTGGCCTTGAAAGAGATGTGTGTTTTGGTCTTTGGGTGGGACCTCATCTTACTTTCTGTGCACTCTGACTGCTGCAGGGGGCTCGGTGCACCCCCCCCCCCCACTGCCTGAGCACCCAGCTGCAGCCTCCTTCTGGCTCCCAGGTCTGCGTGGTCACTCCTGGCCCCCTGTGTCTTCTGTGTCCTGATGACCCCTGCCGGGCACCTTGGTGAAATCTTCAGTTACTGCCTGATCCGCCCCCCGCATACGGGGATGTCCCTGGATCTCCATTGCGCTGGGTGGGGTGTGGGTGACTCTCTCAGGCCATTTCTCTCCAGACCTACCTTCTTACCATTCCTTCACTCCAATCTGTTCTCCCGCCTCCTGCCCTCATGTTCCATGGCTGCCTCCTGCCTGGGCTCCGGGGGGGGCTGGGAGCATGGCACTGTCCACCCCGCCCTTGGAGCTGCAGTGTTGCAGCTGTAATTCTGGAGAAAAATGGCAACACAGCTATTTCACTGTTTCTCTTGCAAAATGCTAACTAATAAGTATTTGGAGTTGACTTTATAACTCCCTTTAATGCCCCATTCCAATAAACCCACAGGGATCACAGTCCTCTGAATTTACCACCAGTAATTTATTTCACCCCCTTGGGCCCTCACTTTCTCTCTTTTTCCAGGTGAAAGTCCACCCTCAGTCAGTTGTAAACACTTTGGTTCCTTTTCTTCCTTCACTTCACTGAACTCGGTTGAGGTATTAGTCAGGGTTCTCCAGAGAAATAGCATCAACAAATATATATAGATACTTCAAGGAATTGGCTCATAGGGTTATAGAGGTGGGCAAGTCCAAACTCTGCAAGGCGGCCTGGCTGATGTTCTGGTTCAAGCAGTAAGGCCATTGTCTGGAAAATTCTATTTTGTTCAGGGGAGGTCAGACTTTGTTTTATGAAGATGATCAACTGAGTGGATGAGGCCCACCCACATTACGAAAGGTAATCTGCTTTACCAAAGTCCACCAGTTTAAATGTAAATTTTATCTAAAAATGCTCTCACAAAAACATCCAGAGTAATGTCTGACCAGTCTGGGTGCTGAGGCCCAGAGAAGCTGACATACAAAGTTTATCGTCACAGCTGCCTAAACCTCATTCCTGGTAAAACCCGCCTGCCATCTGCCCTGACCCTGTCCCCACATAGCTGGAGGTGGTAGGGCGAGGTGTCCACCATTTCTCACTAAAATAAACGGTCAGTTCCGTAGCCCTCAGTGCAGTCAAGCAGTCGTCCTATTTTCCCCGGTCCGGTCCCTCTGCCCCTCCGATTTCATCACTATTTCAACCCTCCTACCCGGGTCTCAGTCTCCGTGGGTGACCTTGCTCCTCTCGTTCCAGAGGAAACATCGCAGGTCTGCACCATCATATCTGTCTACCTATGGGCTGGGTTTGTGCTTGCGCACTCTCTTTTCCCCTCTTACCGTGGGAGAAGTGCCCTGGCTGCCCACCAAGGCCCACCTCCGCCTTGTGGAGCAGATCTCACCTCTCTCCTCTGCTCATGGTCATTCTCCAGTGATTCCTTCCTCTCTGTCCTGCATCATCGGTTTTGTCTTTCCTCACCAATTCCTATCAGTGCACACACTTTTCTTGACCTTGCTTCGAGCTCACATTCTATTTCTCTCCGCTGTACGGCGCCACTTCCATTTCTGCTGTCTGCAACTCCTCACTCTCTCTTAACAATTTTTTTTACTGTGGTAAAATACAAAAACCAAAATTTACCATTGTAATTATTTTCAAGTGTCTATTTCAGTGGCACTAAATACATTGGTGATGTTGTGTAATTATCACCATGGCCTAGTTTTAGAACTTTCTCCAAATAGGAATCTTGTACCCAATAAGCACCAGCTCCCCACCTCCACCCCTACACCAGGTCCCTGGTAAGCACCAGTGTGATTATTGCCTGTACCGGATATTTTACGTAAATGGAATCATACAATGTATGGTGCTTTGTGGTTGACTTCCTCCATTCACCATAATGTTTTAAAGACTCATGTATGTTGTAGCATGCATCAATACTTCATTCCTTTTAATGGGTGAATTGCATTCCATTGGGTAGCTATGCCACGTTTTGTTTTCTCATTCATCCACTGAGGAACGCTTGAGCGGCTTCCACCTTTTGGTTATTGTGGATAATGCTGCAGTGAGCACAGGTGTACAAATATCTCTTGGAGTTCCAGGTCCTTAATGTGTTGCTTTGTTGGTTGGGGAGTAAGAGCCATAGTCTTATCCAAGAATGTGAGGTCAGATGGGTTTCAGAATTCTGATTTTTCTTATTTTAGAAAGATAATTTAGTTTATATGTGGTAAATGGTACATTTTACCTAGAGCATTATTATAAACAGACTACAAATAGCCACACATTAGTTTTCGGTTTGCTTTTGCAACCATATCTATTTGCCTCAAATTTATTTTTTAGATCTTTTTAGATTTCAGAATTATAGACATTTATCAAAGGTTACCAGTTTGGAGAGATAAGAAAAAATAAACATCTTCTCTTCAGATCCATTACTGTCGTCTGTCTGTGCTTAATCTCTGTACACAGTTTGGTAAAATTAGTTGGTTAATTCAGGGAAGAAAACTGACTGAATTGAAACAACTGATGAAGTATTTGGTGATGCTTTCAGCGTGGCCAAAGGACCTCATGGGTGCTCTCACGTCAACACGAGCTGTGGGGAGGGTGAGATTTGGACAAAAGTTAGAGGGAAGAAATCAAACAGGCTGTTTGAAAATACCGCAGTTTGAAAATTAACATTCAAAGTTGAGGTCAGGAATGTATTTATCGCTTTACTAAAGAAGGTTAAGAAGAACTTAATGATCCTTAGATAGATGAGAAAATACATTTGTTTCAGATTTAACTACCTACTTGTGATGGTTGTGCCATTTTTGAGAACTTATGCTATGTGAAGCTTTATGTTATACACTTTAAATAAATACATTCCCTCATTGGGTATGGAAAGAAGTATTCAAAGTTATGAAAGGCAAGGACTTGCATCCAGGATTACTCTATCCAGCAAAGCTATCATTTAGAATGGAAGGGCAGATAAAGTGCTTCCCAGATAAGGTCAAGTTAAAGGAGTTCATCATCACCAAGCCCTTATTATATGAAATGTTAAAGGGACTTATTTAAGAAAATGAAGATAAAAAATATGAACAGTAAAATGACAAGAAACTCACAACTATTAACAACTGAACCTAAAACAAACAAAAACAAAAACAAACTAAGCAAACAACTAGAATAGTAACAGAATAACAGAAATGGAGATCACATGGAGGGTTATCAGCGGGGAGGGGGAGGGAAGAATGGGGGAAAAGGTACAGGGAATAAGAAGCATAAATGGTAGGTAGAAGATAGAGGGAGGTTAAGAATAGTATAGGAAATGTAGAAGCCAAAGAACTTATATGTACGACCCATGGACGTGAACTAAGGGGGTGGGGATGAGGGTGGGAGGTGGTGTGCAGGGTGGAGGGGAATAAAGAGAAAAAAATGGGACAACTATAATAGCCTAATCAATAAAATATATTAAAAAAAATAAATACATTCTCTTATTTAATCCTTATACATCTCTGCAGTGTATATTTTTCTGTTTCCAAGACAGGCTCTATGCATTTTTTGGGGCTCAGTGAAAAATGAAAATCAGGGACCCCTTGTTCAAAAAGTATTAAGAATTCCAAGATGGCAACAGCAGGACATTGAGTCAAGCTCAGGGCCCTTCTAAGGACAGGGTCCTGTGCACCAGCACGAGCTGAAGACCCCGAAGCTGGATGTTACTGTCCCTATAATTCCTATGAGAACACCGGGACAGAGGGGCTGTGTCTTGCTCAGGGTAAGACAGCTCTGACACTGACAGGTAGAGGTCAGGGCGGGCCCTGTTGGTCCTTGCAGCCTCAGTTTAGCTCAGGGAAGTATTAGAGGAGAGCAAATGAAGACACTCTAGCAAGCGCTAAGGAGCGCCTAGAGCTGTCGCAGGTGTTGTTGGGAGCACGAGAGAGCCGGCTAAACTCGCGTTAGTGAATCACTATAAATATGTAGGAAACACGGTCCTGACTCTCGCCCCAGGCTTTTCTGTTTCATTCCTCTGGGAGGGTAATGTGAGCCATCTAACTTGTGAAGATTTCTCATTAAACAACTATTTGCCTAATTGGGGTAAATCAAACTAAATGCTAATTGGTATCTTCCAAAGAGTAAAAATAGATCTCTAATCACTCACATTATTGCTGAACAGAGAGAGCAGCAGGGGACTGTGTTTGCAGAACCTCAGTCTTATTTAATGTTTTACCAATTTCATGCGAGATCCCACATGTCAGCTGCATAGCAGTAGCTGACATGCGGCCGAGATACTTGAACACGGTTGACTTCCAGAGTGTTGTCATGACAAACTCCGTTAGCGGCTATCATTGTGCTTCTGTAATTAATTCTGACAAAGAATTTGCTCCACAACTATGTGGCTAGATAGAATTATGCTAGTGAAGTTCAAGTGACAGCTGAAGACAGCCGGATGGAATGAGAATGGCCGAAGGTATGACAAATAGTTACATTCACTGCATATCGTGACTTGGGGAATGGCTTTGGGGGATGATGGCACATTTGGACTTCTGTGTTCTCCTTCTGCAAGATTCCTGTGAGATGGTTCTGTGACAGCTGACACTACCAGCTGACCTCATATCTGAGAGTCCTGGCTTCACTGGTCTAAAATTAACATGCTTCTTTGGCTTCCTACTGACATGGACCATCTTGGAGATCACTTAGGATGCTCCAGTAAAATCAGCCTAAGCAATGGGCCAGGGTTCTATCACCTCCTTCCAACAAGAATGGAGGGAAGGAGCAGGCTGGGGGATCAGCATCTTGAGGATGTCTCCTCTTGTTTCTAGGCCACCATCCTCAGCATATCGGCTTTCACACTCAGTGTTGTCCCTCAAAGTACAAGACGTAATTTCCTTATAAAACTAGGTCCAGGTCTAGGAAAGGTGATTTATTTCAGGTTTCCTGAAAAGCAGAGCCTGATATCATATATTTGGGAGCTGATTTAGGACACAAGAATGAGGGCCTGGGGAGCATGAGGCAGGGAAGGAGGAAAGACCAACATGAGGGCATGTCACTGAGCTGCTGTGTGTGTCAGGGACTAAGTCCTGCCGGGACCTCTCGGGAAGTGCACAGAGTGTGGCCAAGGTTGTCCACCTGGAAGACAAGGCTCCTGGAGTCTTCCTCCACTGCTCCTGTTCCCCGACAGCTAGGAGGGTTGAGAATGCAGGTGTGTGGGGTGGCAGGCAGCACCACAGTGCGGAGTCAAAGGCAAAAATGCAGAGGCTCAGTGTGTGGGCTTAAGGTGGGCTGCAGTCTGCTCAGGGTGAAGAAGAGCCCCTAGGAATACTCATTCTTGTGATGGAATTAAGGGTCAGCCATACATGCTACCTCCATATCTGAAAATGGGAGGGCGAGCTCTCCTCCTCCCTCTGCTTTCACAGGTGCAGTCCCCTAAGCCAAACAGCCCTTCTTATCCCAGGACGTGGCCCTGTTTCTGCTCATCCCTGAGTATCGGCTTCAGTTTCCTGCCAGCCCAAAGAATTATTCAAACAAGCCCATCACACCCTCCCTCAGGTGACAAGGGCACCCTGTCCTCTTGTTACTACGAAGCCTGCCTACCACAGCTTACTGGTTTGCTCTGTTCCCCAGTGTGGCTTCCACGTGACCTGCATGGCGTGCAGTGGCCTCCTGCCCTGGCAGTGAGTATATGTGACTAATGCATTGCCATTGCTCTTATCTGTCTTGTGCTGGGTGTTGTGTGTTTGGCCCTAGCATGGGAATCCCTTCCACCCCTGTGGGGTGAAGAGGAGATGATCAAAACCACCGCAGCTAAGAACTTTGGCTCTGGCTGAGATCAAAGCAGGCTCAGGGTGTGCTGCAGGGGACCAGAGGCATTGGCTGCGATGGGAAAGTGGACTATTTTTCCTTTTTTGTCTCTTTTTATCAGGAGGCCCAGCAGTTGTCTCTCATGTCTTAGACTGGACAGAACTGGGCCACCTGCCTACTTCTGAACCAAACCCTGACAAACAGCGATGGCGTTATGGTGACTTAAGTGGAGACCCGTCCCAGCTAGCCCTCTGTGGTGGTGGTGGGGCCCACTGTCCATGAACACAAGTTTTTCCTCAATGCCTGAATGAAGTCAGGGTTCTATTAGGACAAAATAATAGAGGAATGGCTATTGAGTAGATGATCAACAGAATCTATTCTCTAGATAATGAAAAAACAGTTCAAGGGTTTAGCTCCAGAAATAGTGCCATTTCTATTACATTTGAACTCTAGTGACAGTATGTGAAAGAGCATAGAGAGGCAAGAAATTGGAGCAGGCCAACCAATTAGGGGGCACCTGCATGGACTGAGCACAGTGACCATAGCAAATAGCACATAGTGTGGGATGCTGACCACAACTGAGGAGGAAAAATCCCGGTGGTTACCTTTATAAGACAGAGAAGTTCATTGGTTCTCAAATGTTACTGTTCTCAGCAATTACCGTGACACCTGCCAGAGATTCGGATTCATAAGGTTGAGACTGAGGCCCGAGAATGTGCAGTTTTAATTCATACCCGCCAGACGACTCTAAAGTAGGTGGTTGGTGCCCACACACTGAGGATCACTCTCCCACTGAGTTAAACCCTGGGCTGAATGGGTGCAAACACAGCACATTCCAGTTGGGGTGGGAGGCAGGTGTAACCCTTCCTAAAGTTTCATGGTCCGGCCCCTACTGCAGAATCCATGCCATTGCAGACCACGGTTCCCTGCCCCTGAGCTGGTGTGTCAGGAATGCCCATCAGCACAGGCTCTGTTGCATCAATGACAAATGTCTCACTCAAGCTGAAGCACTCCTCATTTTGCCCTGGTGCCTTCTGTATAGCACCTGGGATCCACCTGATGATATTTATACCTGACTCTCTCACACTAGATTGTTATTGTTGTGACTTCGGATTGAAATAATTAGGGGCTGACTTGGCTTGAGCCAAACATCATCCCACTCACAAGCTGCCTCTTTTCCTTCTTTAAGTATTTATTGAGAAGCCGTGTGCCAGGTATTGTTCTGGGCTGTATGGATCCAACATGGAAACAAGTGGGCAGAGCCCCAACTCTCCTGACATATAAACAACATGAGTCACACAGTAAACAAATAGACACACAGTCTAACGGGTTGAATTGTGTTCCCCTCAGATTATACCCAAGTTCTAACCCTGTTACCTGTAAATGTGATCTTCTTTGGGTCTTTTTAGGGTCTTTGCAGATGGAATAAAGTTAAGCATCTCAAGATGAGATCATCCTGGATTTAGGATGAGCCCTGAATCCAATGATTGATGTCTTTATAAGAGAAAGGAGAGAGGTTGGAGACACGCAGACAGATGGAAGAAGGCAGTGTGATGCAGAGGCAGAGATTGGAGCAATGCTGCCTCAAGTCAAGAAACACGTGGATTCACCAGGAGCTGGGAGAGGCAGGAAGGACCCTCCCCCAGAGCCTTTGGAGAGAGTGGAGCCCTGCTGCCACCTTGATGCAGGACTTCTGGTCTCCATAAGCTTGAGAGAATACATGTCTCTTGTGTAAGCTCTGAGTTCAATTACCAGAGGTAATTTGTTACGGCAGCCCCTAGGAAACTAACACTCACAGCAAGTTGGGAAGTAATAAAAACTGGAGAAAAAGAATAAAGCAGGGGAAGGGGAAGGAGGGGGTTGGAGGGGTGGCGGAGATGCTACTCCAGGCAGAATGACCAGGAACACACTGGTCCTCTCTTGTCCTTGAGTTGATTTCCTGGATCAGGGCCTCCTGACCTCGTGTCACATTTGTCTCACCCCTGCTGTGTTCACATCACCGGAGTCATGATTTTGCCTCACACTGATCTGAAGATACAGCTCAATGTGAACCCTGTTTACCCTCTGCAGAAACTGTTTTGTGGGTAGGTGCAGGGGTCACGAACTTGGTGAGGGCCTGGGTGAAGGGCCGTGTAGCGGGCCAGTGCCCCGTCCTCAAGTCGGTGGTGGCTGCTCTGCACCAGCTGAGTGTGGCCATGTGCGGAGGAGACCACCTCTGCCAGACCTTCCGGCTTCTCAAGAGAGGCCAGACGTCTGCTCACACTTTCTGATTTTTTTACATTTACTTAAAAAAATTGAGGCAAAATGGACATAGCATAAAATTATCCATTTTAAAGTGGACAGCTCAGTGGCGTTTAGCCGTTCACAATGTTGTGTAACCACCACTTCTGTCCAATGGCAAAACATTTTCATCCCCCATGAAGGAAACCCCGTACCTATGAAGTAGGCATTCACCATTTCCCCTACGCCCAGCCACCGGTAACCCCCAATCTGTGTTCCTCCTCTGTGGAGGTACTTTTTCTGGACCGTTCCTGTGAATGGAATCATGAAATTAAATGTCAACAACAGACGACAAACAGACACTGTGTGGATCCAATAAACTGGCCCTCAGATGTTCAGTTTCTTCTCAAGTTTTTAGTTTTCAGTTGTACTTGATATTCAACATTGCATTAGTGTCACGTGCACAGCAGGGTGGTTAGACATTCATGTGACTTATGAAATGATCACCTTACAAGTCTGGTAACCTGCTAACACCGCATTAGTTACGACAATGTTGCTGACTGTATTTCCTATGCTGTACTTTACATCCCCATAACGCTTTTGTAACTCCTTCTTAATCCCTTCACCTCTTTCATCCAGCAAGACATTCAGTTTCTGACTCTGCTTGGCTGTAGACAGGTGGCCCCTCATTTCAAAGTGATGAGTTGATTTGGCAGCTGTCTCTGTGGCCTGTTCGGACACTTACGATAGTTCCAGGCTGAGGAGTGTCTGGGAAGGCCTGCCCTGGGTAAGTGGTTTTGGTGGCTGTGCTCCGATTCTGATCTTCTCCCCAGGAGGAGCCATGGCTGTGACCGCTGGCACTGGCAGGGCAGCCCCTCCCTGTATGTACAGGGCCCCAAGGGGATAGAAAGGATGCTCCTCTCTTCTTGGTGGTCCAGGCCAACGTGCCTCTAGATGAGAGAGTGAGTGCTCAGAATGGCATCTGTACAGGCAGGGAGTGGACTCGACCTCAGCCACAATGGTCCACGTGTTCAAGATTTTCCCTTTTCAACGTGACCTTCTGCTCTGGAGAGCGAACTGTGTACCCTCCATGGGAGTGAGGTCACAACTCTTCCTTTCAGTTTGAAGCAAGAAAAAACATTAGGCTGAGGCTGTGTGTTCTTTTGCTCCCAGAGCCATTCACTCCTTTAGTGAGTGGTTATTGAGCACCTGCCAGGTGCCTGGTGGGTTGAGGATACATCACTTGTCAGTCCTCAGGATTATTAGTAGGGGGTGACAGAAAAATGTTTTTAAAAATCAATGTTACCACGTGTCAGCAACAAGGAACCACAGGGATAAAAGTAGGAAAAGGTTGATTTTACTAGAAAAATGGGGAAGGGAGGCATAGAAAGTTTTGTTTACTTCTCAGGCCACTGCATATAGTGCTAGAATTCCATCTCTGCCCAGGAGCAGGGGTGTGGTGGGGGGGGAGGTTTGGAGGTGGAGGGCAGCATGGGTGAATGGTGGCTGACCTTCACTCAGCTCAACCCGCTCTGCACACTGGTTCTGGGCAGCTTCTGCCACAAGGGGGTTATTTTCCTGATTCCTTTGCTCCAGGGGCCTCTTTTTAAAAATTTGCACCAAGGCACCATTATACATGGGGCTCCTGGATTAGCATCATGCTGCTTTTTGGTGTATACTGTAGGGTTCCATTTTGCAAACTTGTTGTTGTTTTTGGAACAGAGGGATATAGAGGAATGGTATTTATGGTTGTTCTAAGTGGCCCTTCTCTGGCCAGCTTATTAGAAATGTGGCTTCTTTTCCTGGGCTGAAGTTGTCTAGGTGTGGCACTGCCTCCAGCCGAGTGAAGGACGCAGTGACTCATTTAGGTTCTTTTCCAACGTCTCATCCAATGAATTAGGTTTTCTTTAGAGCCATGAGTCACTTTCTCTGCTCAGTGACTTGCATGGCAGGGTGGTGGGTAACCAAGAACTCAGGGAGCCAACTGGTAGGTTTTGTGAGGGATTGTTGAAGAAATATGTAGACTTTCAAAGACCTGGGGGAAATCCCAAAGTGTGGAAAATGTCGTTACTGATGAATACAGTTCCCGAAACAAGGAAAAGCATTTTCCAAGAGTCATTGAATTTTTCACCTTCTCACATTTCACTTTTGTTTCAGAAGGAAGCCTGACATCACCGGCGTGGTTCGCTGGGTCAGAAGTCCTGCGGGTGCCTTTGCCAACAGCTGCAGCCCTCACTTGTGCCCTGCTCATTGCACAGTCTGGTGGCTGCTTTGTCCACTGAGGTTAGAGCCATTCCCCCCCACGTAGCTACTCGCATTGCTGGCCTGCGTGTAAAACGGATCTTATAGAAAAATGCCATTTTAATTGTAACATCGTCAGAAGGTAAACTTGAGTAACGTGTGAGAAAATAGCTGTGGATCTGAGTATCATTGAATGTGTGTAAAGACAGTGGAGAAAACAGACGTTCGCACTTGTTTCCCTTTTAAATTTGAGTTGAACTGTGAAAAAGCTGTTGGGCGTATAAAATGGACACAGTAAAACTTTCAAAGGAATCTGTCCTATTTGTCATAGTCTGTGTCCTCAGACAGTTGTGTTTTTAATCAGTGTTTGGTAACTTTCAAAGAAAAAGTGATTTTATGTCATTCAAATAAGTCCATTGAAAAACTATTTGTCTGACGTGCACATTGTGTGTGAGGGCGAAGTCGCCGTACGAAAGACTGAAGAGCTTGTTTAATGATGACTATTTATCCTATTTATTTAGCCTGGCCCCTGATGACTAATAAGTTTGGCATCATGAACAGAAGAAAACCACACAATAAACTTGTGACATATTCTGGTTATCCTTTGCTGTGTACCAAACTGCCCCAACACTGGCTTAAAATATTGGCCATTTTTTTTGTTATCCCTTGTCATTTTGTGGGTGAGGAACTTGGACAGGATTCAGCTGCTCAATTATTCTGCTCCATGTGGCATTGACTGAGGCCACTTGGTGGTATTCAGCTGGCAGATGGGCTGGTCCAGAGGGTCCAAGACAGCTTCACTCATGAGTCTGGCACCTCAGTGAGGACAGCTGCTGGGCCAGGCTCAGCTGGGCCTGCCGAATGAGCCCATTGTCAGGCTTCCTAGAGTCTACTTTGGGAAGTCAGCAGCCTCACTTCCCTGCTGTAATGTCCGATGCAGCCACAGACCAGCCAGATTCAAGGAAAGTGGAAAT
>VMDR010011676.1:0-27961 GCA_007922815.1 Macrotus californicus | reverse complement strand
AAGAAGACATGGTTCCTGCTGGGAGCCACATCCCAAATTGCTTAAAACGTCATTATTCTGCCTGACACCTATCAAATTTAGAAACAAACCAATTTCCAGCTTTGAGAAGCGTTAATCCAGGCAATGTTATTTTCTGGCAGCCCCTCTTGCAATTTTGCCAAAGACCAGGGAGTTTTAAAACCCAATGATTTCTAAGGGAAAGAAGGTATGTGAAGGAGGTAATTTTAGACTTAGCCTTTTTTGAAAAACAGACATAGGTTAGTTAGAACCCAAATTTGTGAACCTAAACCTAGTGGGAGGAAATTACCCATCAAGTGGTTAATTTTGGCACAATGTATATACCGTGGCTGGGACTGGGGAAGGAAGACACCCCCCACCCCCGCCCCGTGCATACCGTGGTTTTCTCTCAGGGAGAGCAGCATTTGAGGCACTGCTACTTTATGCAAAGTTGAGCCATTTGCCAGGGTGACCACCAAGGGACAGGTCTTATCTGAGTTGCTTGTATACTACTCAGCATACTCCATCTGTCTTCATTGTCACTTCCTTTTGGAAGCCCCCGGTTCTGGACCGAGTATTGACCTGAGAATGGGCTCTGCCTGGGACCTTCCCTGTCTCTTCGGGTGTCGCTCAGTGGCATGTCACGTGACTCCTGCCACCCTGTCTCTGTGAAATTATTTCAACCTGTGGAACCTCCCATGGCATAATATTTCTTCATTCCCATCTGGTCTCAGCTGGAGATTCACTCAGCAGCTTCGGTGGATGTTGGTGAAGATTTGGAGCCTTGTGAGAAGCAAATCATCTGCTGTGGTGGGAATATTCCAGACTCGGTACATTTCCTTCAGCCCGGCCCCACCTTTCTCTGAAGGGGTCAGATACAGCTCTGCTCTCTTTCCTCTTTTTAGAACCACTCAGCTCTGTTTATAAGCCTTTCACTTGCTGCTTTTATCCATTTCTTTTTTCCTCTAAAACTTCTGGGCCCCTCTTAGCATAGGTAACTCCTTGAAGTTTATTGATTTACCTTTGAAGTATATAAAAAAAAAAACAACTTTCAGTTTTTGGACAAACTGCAATATATTCAAGGCCATCCATTCACCATTTGCTCCCTCACTCTGAAAAGCATAATGGAATTTGGGTGGCGGATCCAGCTCTTTCCAACTAAGCTTGGCATTAATAATTTAAAGTGAAATCATCCCTAGTGCCTTTAGCACACCTGAAATGTAGCTGTCCTGAAATTTAAAAGTAACAATTTTTTTTTCTACCCAACAGTGCCATAAAAACCTGTACATGGAGAGATTCTCTTTGACATAAAGTTATATGTTTATCTCAGCTACAGTTGCTTAGAAAAATTATGCCTTCTGGTTCAAGGTCAAGCTCTGGAGATTGGCACACCACTGTACCCTGTCACTTTGCTTCCCAAAGCTCCAGTGTGTGAAGTTCCCTCTATAGAAGGAGTAGCTGTAAGCCCATGTGAACCATGAAGGTGAAGAATCCCATATGACTGTGCCTCAGGCCTAAAGCCACATACCTTGGTAACAATCTAAATGAATTCATAGTTCTAAGAAGCTGCTCCACAACTCAGAACAACCTCTCCAAATTGCCAGGGACAAAGCTGTGTGCTCACTGAAGTCTGCACCTAAATCCTTATGCCCTGACCTCAGCTAAAGTCTCACCACCTGTTATTTGGGTCCAGTTCTTGGACTTCTGGCCCACGCAGTAGATGCTGTACACAATGTGTGGCCCCCTCCCCCACCCAAATATTAAATCAATTGAGAAAAAAGAAACATAAAGCATGCTATAGACTGTTCATATTCCCCCAAAACCCGTATGTTGAAACCTAGCCCCCAGTGTGATGGTATTAGGAGGTGGGGCCTTGGGGAGAGGATTAGGTCAGGAGGGTGGGCCTTATGATGGGTTTAGTGTCCTTATATTGTAAAAGAGAGCCCAGGGATCTCCTTACTCATTCTGCCGACTGAGGACACAAAGAGAAGACAGCCATCTATAAACCAAGAAGCAGCTCTTACCAGACTCTGGATTCTGTCAACACCTTGATGTTGGACTTCTCAGCCTTCCGTCTGTGAGAACTATGTTTTCGTTGTTGTTTATAAGCTCCCCACTCTCTGGTATTCCATTAGAGCAACCCCAATGGACTAAGGCAGGACATGTGGGAAACACATACCAGTTTCGTTATGGATAAACCTATCATTATAATATGGCATACCTTTGTAATATGTGTTTTCTAAGATCTATAGGCCATGCTGGTCCATGGCAGTCCCCATCCCTGAACTTGAAAGGGCGGATCCCTACCACCATGTGGCAGGGTAAAGAGCACATTGTGAGGTCTGTAAGAGGACAGAACTGAGGAACAAAGAAAGGGTGGGGCGGGGGTGGGGGGCTGGCACACATGCCTGCTTTATGTCCCAAACTCACCACCAGTTAGGTTAAATTACTTCTCCTTGTCGGCAGAAGAATGTGTGCTGCATGGAGGGAATGCCTTCCACAGGGAAGGAGACAGTAGGCTCAGAGGGGGTAAATAATGTGTCCAGGATCACAGCATGAAGTGTTCATACTGGAGCTGGAACCTGGCTGAACAGCTCCAAAGGCACCCTGCACCCTGATGCCTCTAGGGAATAGCTAACCACTTCCCCACTTGTACACCTCTGTTCCTTGTGCGTTCTGCTCTTCCTGTCTGGATCAGGGCACTTGGCTGTAATTGGTCACAGCATCGCTGACTCTCCTACTTGGCCGAGACTGTGACTGTAATCTGGGAATCTGCAGATCCTGTTGTAGTGCATGACACAGAGTAGGAATGCAATATACGCTTGTTGAGCTCAACCGAATGGAACCACTGTCTTTCGGAGGAAATTATGATAGTTTTGTTCTGATTGCAGTTGCTGTATAACACATTGTAGGAACTTAAAATGGCCCTTCCTTTTTCCTTCTGCTGTGGGTTAATAATTCTGAAAGAGTTTGCCTCGGTTAGTCTTGCTTGGGGTCTCTTATGTAGTTGTCGTCAGATGTTGGCTGTAGCTGTGTGGTGGTTTGACGGGGCCAGCGATCCAAGTGGCACTCCCAGGTGGCTGGTGTTGGTGCTGGATGTAGGATGGGTGGGAGCCCAGCTGCTACTACCAGCTGACTGCCCCCTCCTCTCCAGCCTGGTGAACTCAAGGTAGTCAGCCTTCATGTGTGGGGGGTGATTTCTGCCAAGCAAGTGTACCAATAGAACCAGGTGGAAACTGCATGGCCTCTTCTAACCTAACGCTGGAAGTCACACAGCCTGGGGAGTCATTTCTGCTTCATTTTGTTGGTACAATTAAGTTACTAAGACCATTCCAGATTCAAGGTAAGAATAGACAGGCTCTGCCTCTCGATGGGAGGAATGTCAAGGAATTCATGGACAAGTTTGAAGCTGCCATGTGACCTTTCCCATTCAATTTTATGCCTTCCTCCCTCCCCTTACCTCCTCATTGGCATTCCATAATTTCTTTCCTTTGTTCTCCATTCCTCACTAAACTGATAAATTAACTGATTCTTAACTAATTCAGTGAACTCACAACTATGTTGTTTCTCTAAAGAAAAAGATTTTTATTTCAAGGAGGGCTTTCAGGACTGAAAAGAGTTGCTTGAATAGCATGATTTTCAAAAACCATACTTTGTGAAGAATCTGTTTTTGAGAAGACAAGGCATTTGGTGGGTCTGAGATCACACAGCATCTGTATCAAAACATGGGGTTTATGTCCTGAGTAAACAGATTTATATACAGTCCTAGGATATCAAGTGCAATTCAACCATTGCTTGACTTAATTGAGATAATTTATTGGTTATTTTAGTGTAGTGACTGCCAACCCAGGAAGGTACTAATTACTTCAAAGTGTAAACTTCACCAAAATACACATTTTAACTTGACAAATATAGACTGTGGCATAGGTACTTTTCAGAAGAGAAAACTATAGGGTCAGACTGCTATAACAGAATGCCATGATGCTCTAAATTTCTCTAACACTCGGGGCCTAAGACTGAGATCACATTCAGTGAAAGACACGAGACACTATTTTGGAGAGTGGAGAAAGCAATTTATATTTTTATTAAAAAAGGTGACTGTAAGTTTTCCACTTAGGGCAATGTATTAGACTAAATACCTTTTTTTTTTTAAAGATTTTATTTATTTATTTAGAGAGAGAGGATGGGAGAGAAACATCAATTGATTGCCTCTCATACACCCCAACCAGGGACCTGGCATGTGCCCTGACTGGGAATTGAACCAGTGACCTTTTGGTTTGCACAATGATACCCAACCCACTGAGCTACACCAGTCAGGGCTAAATACCTTTTAAAATATTCTAATAGAAAACCAATAAAAGTATATAAAACATCTGTTTTAGGGAAAGATTTGTATTGAAATAATATACATATCAAAAAGTACAAAAATCATAAATCTGTAGCTCTGCAATTTTTATAATTGGCAATTGAATGTAATACCAATAGATCAAGAGCATCATCAGCATCTCCGAAGCCTGTCTTATTGCCTCCAAAGTTCACATTATTCTGATTTCTATAAATACAGATAAGTTTTATCTCTGCTTGAACTTTATATACAGAGAATGTTATGACGTGAAACTTACTGTGTCTGGATCCTTTTGTCCAATGTTCTTTGTGATTTCATCCATGCTGCTAAGTATAATGGTAGTTTATGTATTTTCACTGATGTGAAATGTTGTAATAAACTAATATGTTCCCAATTACTTATTCGTACTGGGACATTGGGCAATGTAAGGAATCATTTTGGTTGATACAACTGCAGTGAGGGGATGAGGGGGATGATACGGGCCAAAGATGCTGCTAACCTGTTCTACAAAGCACAGGACAGTCCCCTTAACAAAGAATTATCTAATCCAGTCTGTCAATGGTGCTGAGGTAGTGAAACCCTGGATTGGAATTATTGTAGGAACACAAGTACAAATTCTGTGGTGGGTGTCTTTTGGTGAATTTATATGTACGTTTCTCTTGGTAAATACTTAGAAATGGAATTCTTGGTTAATAGAGTAGGCACACGTCCAGCTTTAGAATGTCTGACCAAACAGTTTTCCAAATGGATTTTACCATTTGGAAGATGGTCGAGGAGAACTCCAGTTCCCTGCATCTGCACCAACAGGGCTTTTTCAGTCTTTTTAATTTTGATCATTCTGGTGGCTGTGTAGTCATATCTCTTTGTGCTTTTTCAAATTTCCATTTCCATGATGACTGACGATTATGAATACTTTTTGGTTGTTTACTGACCATTTATTTCACCCCATTTTCTGTAGAGTCCTTTGACATTGGCATGCTCATTGGCGGTTCTTCATACATTTTGTAAATCCATCCAGACCCAGAACTTGCCTCGGTACTACAAAGTGCCCATGCAGATGCCACCTGGAATTGCCACATTTAGGGTAAGATTTTCAGCACTGAGAACAAGAGTTGATCGATCCATGTTTTTCCTGTTTACTTCATATTGGGCAAGCATCCTGAAAGCAGAGTATGTTTGTTCGGCCAGACCCATTCAATTGAATAACCAGTTTTTCATCAGAGGCCAACTCAGTAATTCCTCCTTAAACTCTAAAATTAACAGCATTCTTCCAAGACTTTCTTAGAGCTGTTTTCCCCTCAAAGTCAGCTTACCTCTGTTTTGAATTTCTCTGAATAACCTATAATATTTTTATGAACAACCCCAATTTATTCACTTCTAAACTCCACCCATCAACAGGTAGATGTGAGTGTGCATTTGCTATATTTACAGCATTGTGCTAAGGCCTTTAGATGTATATCAGCAAACACACACACACACACACTCTCTCTCTCTCTCTCTCTCTCTCTCTCATTATTAGCTCTATATTACAGATGAGAAGATTGCGCATCGCAGTTTAGCAACTTAGTGAAGGTTGCGTTGCTAACGTATAGTGAAACAGAAAATCAAAGCCCGATCTTTTGGGTTCAAAAGTCCTGTTTGATTCATTGTAGTCACTGCTTCACTTTGACTGTAGCTCTAAACTCAAACATGATGAGTTTGCTGCTGCTACCATGTGACAAAATTTCAAGCGAATGAAGGTGGCCACCCTGTTGTTGGTTAAGGCTCCTCTGTGTTTTCAAATTGATAAGGAAGAGGAAGAGGATGAAGAGGAAGATGATGTCAATGAATCACCTTGGTCTGGCTTTCCTTATAAAATAGAAAGTAGGGAAATCTCTGGAGAAACGAGCCATTTACCTCAAGAGGAACAGATGGCTGAAGCTTATAGGAAGCTAGGCAAACACAGCTAGGAAACTGGAGCCTGTTCCTAAGCACACAGTGGGCTAATAAAAGAAAACAAACATTTACTAACCAACGTTGAAGGAGATAAGAAAAAGAACCACAGCCATAATAATATGACTTTAGGCAAGCCAGGAAGAGCATCTTACCCGTATAACAGCATGGTTAGCTTCCTATTTGCCCATCCAGAGAATTTTTCATCTCCGACTTATTACTGTGACTCACTGAAGGCAGAGACTGGAGAGAAAGGACTATAGGCTTTGGGGCTGCACATACTTGGGGGTAATATCAGGACTTTGCCACTTACCAACTTTGGGGAAGTTGCTTGATCTCTCAGGCTTAATTTTCTCATCTGTAAAATGAGACCGAAAAAACCTGCTTTTCTGGGATTTTGTGAAGGCAAGTGTCTGAAATTGGTTCCTTGGCAAACGTGATAAAATGTTAATTTGCATGCAAGAGTTTTATTGGGCTGTTCTTGTGAACACCACTGTGGAGGAGGGAAGGAAGCAAGATTGGGCTGAGCAAGAAGCAGACCTGCTGTGCAGTTGCCATGGAAACCTCAGCTGATCTTGTAGGACCTCTGGAGCTGGGATGACCCTCCAGAGTTGTCCTGCCTACTGCAAAGGGCCTGGCCTTTTTACCTCTTCCCCAAGGACCAGACGTTGGGCATGGGTTGTTTCCAGGGAAGGCATTTGACCTGGGCTGGGTGACTCTTCAGCTTCAGCAGATTCCCTGAGAGCCAATACACCCAAGGGCTGGAACGAGTACTTCACTTGTAAAGGAGGCTGCGGGTAGTGCCCAGCAATATCAACCAGAGTGGGTTCAGCCACAATGCCATGATCCAGTAAATGCTGCTCAACGGAACTCCTCTTCCCAGAGACTCACCATGTTTTTCCTTAAGACATTGTACAGCTGCCACCATTGGGGTCCACCCTAGGGTTTCTCTGTCTTCCTGGCCCCAATTCCAGCTTCCTTCCCCGATGTCATTTCCCAAGGTTACAGAATGCATGTTTTTCTGGTAATACTCAGCCACTCAATTCAGGGATTATTTATGAGAGGTTCCTAAGAGCTATCAGCTTCTCAAGCCTAAGCCCTGGAGCTGTTTACCTTGAGGGCCTTTGCACATTTCTGCTCATCTCTGCTTTAATCCAGATAGGAGAGCTTAATGTCCAAACATGAATCTGGCACAAAGGTGTATCTAGCACAGAAAACTGCCCAAAGCCAGACACAATCCAGACACAATCCAGACAATCAGGTGGGAGTCAACGAACAAGCCCATTGAAAATGTTTGCATGGAGGTCAGGCCTTTCTCCATAATAAGGTCAGAAGAATGAATAGCCTGGTGGGGAAAAACAAGCAAGCTGCCAGATGGTACTCTGCACACAACTGCAGGGGCCATTGAGTATTATTCTGTGTATTATGCGACACCTTCCAAAGCATCAGGACTGGGTTTGATTAATGGCACCTAATATTTATTGAGCCCTAGCTATGGGGTCACATGCTGGGCTAAGTGCTCCGTGGGGATTTTCTCATTTAATCCTCACTGAAACCCTGTGAAGTTCCCATAAGGAGGGGAGCATTAGTTTCTCCATTTTGTACCTGAGGAAACCGAGGCTTAGAAAGAATGTACTTGTCTAGGGTCAATGCGATTTGAATCTAAGCAGACTGACTCTTAACATCTATGCAGGAATTGTATCCTAAGGCATTGGGAGAGATATAGGGTCCAAATTTGCTCCCTCAGATCCACAGATGACCCTTTGTGTTCCGGAGGAGCTCGGTGTGTAGTGGGTACAAGAGTGTTTCCACCAAAATTCATGTCTAATGGGAACTTCACATTCTGAAGTAGTGATAACTAGTTAAGGAGCTCAAGCTGAACTCATCCTGGATTTGGGGTGAGTCCCAAATGCAATGACTGGTTTGATTAGAAGATGAGTAGAGGACACAGAGGGACACACAGAAGGAAAGGCTGTGTGAAGACAGAAGCAGAGATTGAACTGATGAAGCCACAGGCCATGGAATGCCTGGGACCACAAGCTGGAAGAAGCAAAGGATTCTTCTACAAAGTCTTCAGAGAAAGTATGGCCCTGATGGTATTTTGATTTTAAACTTCTGGGTACAAGAATAAATGTTTGTGAGCCTAATCCAGCAAATTCATGGTTATTTGTTATGGTGGCCCAGGGAACTCATGCGTGGTGGAACCAAAACTGAGCTAACCTGGGAACCATCAGCCCCAGCTTCCTGTTCTCTTGGCTAATTTATTCTATAAAGTGAGGAGTTTCATTTAAATGACTTCTGGACCCCTTTCATCCTTGTCCCTATATGATCCTAAATCATATTCTTCCCTTACATGACCTTCGTGCCAACATTCTCTCTGCTGCATTTGTCAGGTCCAGAGCCCAGGCACACTCCCTCAGCTCCTTCAACATGACTTTCTACTGGCTTCTCTCCTATGAATCCTTTAAAGAAAATGCAATCTAAAATGACTTCAGTCCTGGAAATACTTTATTTGTTCTTGCCATCTCTTCCTCTCCTAAGCCAGGCACTTATAGCATGAAGAACAGCAGCTTAAGTTATTGCAAACATTTGCGTGTGCCTGAATTTGTCACTTTTCAATGGGCTGTCAGTAATCTCTAGATCCTAGAGAGAGCCTGAGTCAGAAACAGGCAGCCACATCAGTGACCTAAAAAGAAAAGCTGAAGGCTATGAAAGGCAGGACTTTTTATAGTACACATAATGCATGCATGAATGGTTTGTTATAAACTTTTGCAAGAAAAGACTGTGACCAACACCTCCTTGTCTTGGAGGCAATGAAACTCGAACAACATGAAAGTAGATTTCTACCTCCGAAACACTTCACTCCTCAGTAGTCCTCCAACTAGCTCTAGACGTGGGTCGTACTCCACTTTAGATATCCTGCTTCAACTGTCAAGGTTGAACTAAAAGCGCCAGGAGACTGAGCTAGTATCAGACTTAACTCAGCCAGATTCTGGAGTGGGTTCTCTTACTCTATACTGTACGTTCACCACTTCATACCGTGATTTGGGGAATGGATTCGATCGAAGACAATGAGACCAGTTAAGAGACTGTTGTAATTTTCCAGGCAAGACATGATACACGCTTGAATTAAGGTAGGAACAATATGGTAGAGAGAGCAGATTGCAATATTAAAGAGGTGGAAGTGAGATGTGAGGATTGATTTTCAGGAGAGAAAGTGTCATTTATGACAGCTAGGTTCGAGTCTTGGTAGGTGAGTGAATGGGGGTGTTATTCACTCAGGTGGGGAACACAGGAGGAGAAGAGATAAGCTTGATAACAATGACCTCAGTGTTGGACATGCCAAACGTACAAGATGTTTAGTAGACAGTTGTCTAACTGCTATACATGTTGGTTCCAATTTTTACATCTCCCCAGATTTGTTTGGCCTCTCCCAAGCACTTGGCCACTTGCTTAATGGAAAACCCATATTGCTGTCACCATGACCATCAACACTCCTGATAGTATCACTGCTGGGGACAACCAAGACTCTGGCAGCCTCCACTGTCCCCAGGGCCTCTCTAGCCTCCAAGCCTGGCCTGAATGCATCCAGAGATGCTGGCTTCTTCCACCACTTTGGATGCAGATGAAGTACAATACTAGGAGGTCAGTTTCCCCAATAGCTTCCCATAGCCTGGAACTACAGTGAGTCAACGTCCCATGTGGTGAAATTTGACTAATAAGAGACAAAAGATGGAGAGAGCCAGCAGATACCCTATTCTTTCTTCTTTTCTTCAACTGACTGTTCCGCAGCACAACGGTTCCAGCATCCTTATCTGGAAATAGCTCACGTGGACAAGCGAAAGGCCAGAGTTTTCTCAGAGGGATAGCAACCGGACCATGTACCACTTTGTATGTTTTTCCTCTTTTTCTTTCCCCCTCATTCTTGACTTCCTGGCTGTGCTAGCTTGTCAGCTCCCCCTTTGGTTCTCTTTCCCTGTTGAGCTTGGTTATAACAACTGGTACAAGGAGTGGGTCTGGAAAGCAGACACTCAGCATGTGGTTTTGACAATGGTTTCCCACCTGGAGGATGCATGGTGGTCAAACCTCTTTGGCACGTGAAATATAACAATTGCCAACTATTTCACATGCATGTAATTGGCCCAAGGTGCAGGTGGAAGAAAAGAGAGCAAACACATGCTGTTCGAGAGGGCTGCAAGGGCAGGAATAATTATACAAGTGGTACTATGAAGTGAGTAATTTTGAGAGGACTATGGATCTTGCCAAAAACATATAAACAGTAAGTGCAAGGTCATTAATTGCCAACTTAAGGAATACTGTGCAAGTCAGGGACCCTCTGTGACAGTTTAAAGATTCCCGTCCTCTGCAGCCTCAGGGGCTGCTCTGCTGAAATATCAGGCCTAGGATGTGACTGCAAGTGTGGCTGAGTTTCTTGGCTCATTTATTAATGATCAATTAATAGCATTATGCTATTAAATCATGTTTCCTTGATTTATTATAGTCCAATAAAAATTACTGTTTTTACCACTTACCCAGCAATGTTCGAACTTCAGAATATCATAACTCCCATTCGACATGTTGTTATTTTTGGCAGGCATTTTAATTCTACATATATTTTAAATAGCAAGAAATATTGTTTTTTTTTAAGTAAATATTTATTTTTGTGTACATTTTTGTCCCTTTCAGTGCCCTTCACTTCTTTCATTTACAACTTTCCTGGCAACAAATTCTTTAGGCTGTTTTTTTTTTTTTTTCTGGAAATGTCTTTAATATTTTTAATGGATATTTCCAGTGGTTAAAGAATTCTAAGTTGGCAGTTATTTTCTTTAGCACCTTAAAAGTATCACTTTGTTACCTGCTGGTTCCATCATTTTTGTTGAGAATTCAGTTGTCATTTTAAAGTGATGTGTCATTTTTTTTTGTGTGTGGATTTTAAGTTCTTTTCTTTATCGTTGGTACTCAACAGCTTTGCTCTTATGTGCTTATATCTTATTTGATTTATTTAGCTTATGGTTTGCAGAGCTTCCTTAATATAATTCTTCTCTCTGGAGAACTTCATTGAACATTTCTTGCAAGGCAAGTCTATCGATGAGAAATTTCTGCAATCATTGTTTATATGAGAAAGCCTTTATTTCTCCTTCACATTAAAAAACAACTTTGTTGGAGATAGAATTTTAGGTTCGTGGTTGATGTCTTTGATTAATTTTGGAAAATTCTCATATATTTTTCAATGTAAATATTGCTTCCCCTTTTTTTCCTTCTGTTATTTGTATAGTGCAACTCTTCATTTTACCCCACAATATCTTTCCCTCTTTTCTGTATTTTCTATTCACTTTTATTCAAATGCTTCTTTTAAATTATTTCCTGCTAACATATCTTCCAGTTCATCCATCCTGTCTTCTGCTTTGTCAAAACTGCTGCTGAAATATCTATTTGATTTTTAAATTCAGTTATATTTTCATGCTACAGAATTTATATTTGAAATAAATTACAGCGCTGATGAAGGTCTCCATCTTTTAATCTTTTCTCTTCATTTTTGACTTTATGTTCTTGCACATGCTCATCATAACTACTTGGAAATCCTTCTTTACCAACTAACCATCTTGACCACCTTGGATCTGTTTGTTGTCTTTTTTATCTCTTGGCTTGCAAAAATATGTTTCTCTGTCTTGGCATATTTAATAACTTTTTAATGAAAAGATAGACATTATGTATAAAAAATTGAGAGGCTCTGGTTAATATTTTTCCAGTGAGCCTTTACAGGTCATCTGCTGGGCTGATGGAGAGGGGGCCTGTAATTTTGCTCCAATCAGAGACTGTGCTGAGTCAAGTCTCTGTTTTATCTTTGGCTCTGTTTACATCCGGCTCATCCCAAATCCTAAGATGTGGATTTTCAGTGCTTCCTTCTGAGATGCTGAGACGTTTCCTAGGGACCTTTCCCCTAGCAAACGTTGGACTCTAATTCTTATGTCAACATTGCAATAAGACAAAAAGCACTCCTCTGAATTTCAGGAAATTTTTGCTCAGGTTTGTAGCCTCCTGAGACATCAGCTTCAGAAATAAGCAAATTCCTAGAGGAAAAAGTGGCTCTCCACCAGATTCAGTTTCCAACCTTTCCTACTCACTGGATGGAATATTGCCTCCTCAGCTTTCCAGTGTTGTCTCTCTAGTCCTGTGAGACTTACATCACTTTTTTCTGATTCTGCCCTTCAGCTGTGGCTATTTGCTTGGGAAAAGCCCAAATTATTAGCCTTTTGGCTTGCAACTAGAATTGACATATGCCCTCAGTTATAAAGTACCAAACATCAGCTTTTCTTTCTGCAATTTTTCACTCTTTCCAGAATTTTGGCTCCTTTAATCCTTTCTCCTTTGGCAACTGTATTTGTATTATTGTGCTGTCAAAGTTAAAAAAAATTATTGGATTTTTCTAGTCACTTTCATAGGGACTGTTGGTCTGCTACAAGCTACTCTATTGTACCTGGTAACAGGCATGTGAGTTGCCTTTTCTTGAAGTGGAAAAGATTGATGTGGGATGTCTTCAAGAAGATCTCTTTTTCCTTAGGAGCAGAGAGCAAGGAGATATTTTAACTTAGTGTGAATGTTGAAATAGCTGACTTAAAAAGAAAGGAAAGCAATCCCAGATTGAGTTTAACAAAAACTCTCATGACTGAAAAGAGAATGAAATAGGTAAAGCATGGAATAGATATTAAAATAACAAAATTTCATCACACAAAATGAGTGACAGATTGTAAAATGTAAAATACCCCATTGTTTTTGCTTATGTTATGAAATACCCTTAAACTATAATAATAATAATGTTGCTTGAATATATATAGAATTGCTTTGGTCTGGATCTAGGATGGGTACCAGAAGATAACATGTAAAGGATTAGTCGTAAATCCTAATGACCTGTTCTTAGTGAATTTTGGGAGACTTTGAAGGTAGCAGTAAAATGGTACTTTGGAGAAGGGACCAGACTCAACCTGGAGAAGCAAGCCTTCCATCAGAGAGCTCAGTAGGGTTTCCTGTCTCTCCATAGGTAACTCCTCCTACAGGTATTTATCTTATAGAAACTTTTAAAGGTGAGTGATGCAAAGGAAGAACTCTGTAATGATAATATTCCTAGTACTCTGTAGTTCTTCGCATTTCTCTACGTACAAGTAAGGCGAGCTCTGTTCGTTGATTATGACAATGTGTGTGTGGTTACACACAGGGCTGGGGGAGAGGCCCAGTACAATGCCTTGCACGAGACCCAATTTGACTTCCCCTGAGTAAAAAGAAGTGAATTTATTGTTTCTTGCTTCTCTTCCATCCCCCTGCCACTGATTTAGCCAGTGGAAACACTCTGGTGTCTTTCATTAGGAGAAGGCATACTTCTAAGAGACGGAAACAGCTCTTGGCTTAAGGTTAACGTCTGGCTGTAATGCTATTGCTGTGAGAAAAGGGTTTTCAGCTTTGGACTTACAGGGGTCTACAAAGAACTGCACAAGCTCCTGGAGAGCAAAGAAAGACTCAGAAAGATTGAGGTCCCTTTGTGATTTTAACCTTCCTGTTGTTGCTAACTGTCTAAAGCTGAAGGTTGCTTAGAAACAACCTGCCTGTATAAAATTCCTTATCAGCTGTTATGTGGTATTTCAGATGCATAATTTCCATTGGCTTGTTGATGATTTTAAGGTAATTAGTTCTGAGAAATTTGCAGGAAAAAAAAATGTGACACAAATCGATTTCTAATTGAAGGAAAATACAACATTTTTATCTTATTCGATAAATTTCTTCCTGAAACTAGACAATAGGGTAAATATTTTAAAAATTTTCCAGGTTGACTTAAGCTCCTCATTTCAAGTGGATTTTGTGATAATTTTCTTCAAATCATTTAGTCATCAATAGAAAAGTTTTAAAAAACTGGCCGATTACTGTCTTCAGAGTCATCTAAAACTCCTGTTTATTAAGCAAATAAAGATACTAGCCCCAAAGCAGTGAAACGACTTAACAAAAGCTACACAGCTGGCTTGTTTGTGATTGGTGGAGAGGTTGGAAACAAAAGAGGGAGCTATTCCAGTATCTTTCTACCCCATCAAAAGGCCTCTGTTACAGGCACCTCTCAAGATAGCTACATAAATCTCCACTTATCACACTAGCCAATTGCTTTTTCCTTATGTTAGCCTCGTGGATTAATTCTGCCATATGCCATGCGTAATTCAAGGGGATAAAACCTCTTTTACTCAGCAGAATTCCTGAAAATGACTGTTTTTGAATGTGATGTTCTGAGTATGCAATTCGTTCTCATAGTTTACAGTGAAAAATGTATAGACTGCTATCCTTCACACTACCTCCTCACTCAGCCACCCGATTCACCTCTCCGTGGTCAACCTGTGTTATTAGATTCTTATATCGCCTTGCAAATATATTTTATGTATATGCAAGGAAATCAACTTTATATTTTTTACCTCCTTTTGTCTTTTTGGTAGCAGCTTTGACTGTGACAACAAAAATCTCCCAGATGACAGTGGCTTATCCCAAGAAAGCTTTGCTCATGGCTTTGTGGGTCACCTGCAGCTCTGCGGGGTCCGGCTGGATGGGGGCAGCAGCTACCTGGGCGTACCTGTCTCGTGACAGATGGCAGGAACCCCAGCAGGTCTTGCAAAAATATATGATGAGGTGTTTGGGGAGCCGAAAAGGATCAGAATCTGAGATGGCTTGGGTGCCTTGGCCTGCTGCTATGGGTAGGCAGTGGGGAGGGCTCCTGGGTGGCTGAGGCTACACTGAGAAACTTGGAAAAACCTTGTTTTCCAAATATCTAGTTAATGGGCTCTACTGGTCAAAGGCAAATAACATTGATTTTCATACCTTGAGAAGTGACCCCTGGAATAAGCCATGATAAGAAAGAAAAATAATTCTTTCCAAGAGTTTAGTGTTTAAGGAGAATAGGAAATACCTTGTGTCGAGTGGATTAAAAGCTGTAGAGGAGGTGGTCAAATTACTATAGGAGGAAAACTTAAGACTCAGAGGAAAACATAACCCAAGTGGCTAAGTTCTCACTGTAGCTTGCTATATAGTCCTTCAATGAGAGCATTATATTCTTTCTGTAGTATTCAAAGCTGGTGGACATAACTAACTATCATAGGGTCAAGTTCCTAAATGTTTTCCTACAAATTACAAAAGTGTATTAAATAATTTAAGTAAGACTTCTAGTATCTTCATCTTTTGTTTTTCTGTGACCACTTCTTTCTTTCATAAAACAGGTTGGGTTGGGAGAAATTCAGCAGGCTAAGGCTTGGTTCACTAGAAAAGCTAGAAAATATTTGTAAGTAGAGATGATGAAGAAGGAAAGGAAAGCAGAACAAGAGAATTACAAAGTGAGATCTTGACTTGGGGTGAGCAGGTGCCTTCTTTCCCTGGACATGATAAAATTAGCATCTCCCAAGGACCTAAAAGCTGCTGACTGGCGGCTACATTTAGGACAACTGTGTGGTGAAGGCCAGCCTCATGAAAATAGATGATAAATATTTCTGGGTGTTCAGCTTTCCCCATTGTTACCCTTCGGCAAAAAGGAGTCTGTCCCCTTTCTCTCCATCCAAGGTTCAAAGCTAAGTGAGACCTCTCTCCTGCATTGGGTCTCACCTGGCACCCCAGAAGCCCCAAATGAACTCAACAAAAGAATGTGTCATGGGCATTTACTCATCTGTCGTTTTTTATTATTTCACATCAATCTTGTCTCCATTGATATGAAAACCATTTTAAATCTTCATAGGCGAATGGTAATATTTCAATTTTCAAAGCACTTCCTTCTGTGCCACCTAATTTTGGAGTAAAAAAACATGATAGGCAGTATCTTTTGTCACCTCGACCAGCATCCTTGATGTAACAACAGTCTCTTCAATAACCTTTCAGGCCAGGGTCATTGCCATGGCCTTAGACACCGCCACGGCCAAGCAGCTCACCTTCTCATCATGGCTGTTCTGAAAAGCCCAGATTGTTAGAAAGCACATCCTTGTACTGAGCCAAAATCTATCTGCCTGCAACTTCTACCTATTAAATTTAAATTTGTCTGGGGCTTGAAAGAGTATGTTTGATTCTTTTTCCACCCGAGAGTCGTTTAACATTTTAAGGTAATTATTACAAATCACCCAAGCCTTTTCTTTCATGGTCAAAACGTCTGTTTCTTCCAGGCATCAGAGTGGCTTTGAGCAGCTTTACTGTCCTTACTGATTTCCTCCAGGTTTATTTAGCCCTTCAGAGAATATTTCAGTGCTTGGCACTTTTCTAGGCACTGGGTATGCAATAAGGTACAGTAAGTAGTGAAAACAGGACAAAATCTCTATGCTGATGGACCTTAAAGCAGAACATGAAGAAAGGGTTGATTCTGGAGGTCTATGTCCTTGGTGGGTGGTATCCAGAACATTCTAGAAGTCTCTGCACAGAGCAGCGCTGTGACAGGCCCCGTGTCTGCACTTCCATCCATTTGGTCTCCATTTCTTCATCACTGTCTTTCTAGCAAAGCAATTTGCAGTTGCGTCACCCTTTTTCGGCAGAGGCAGGCTTGTTTTTGAACAATACTGAGTTTGCTCTCAACCACGAATAAAACAAACAAAACCCAAATGTCTCTTATTTGAACTGACGTTCAGTCATATTTTCTTCATCCCGTACTTAGCGCTAATCCAACCTTCTCACCGAGACATAAGCTGGAGAAGTGGGCTCGTTGTGCGCAAGCTCAGTTAGACCAGGGAAGTTCTGAGGTCAGACCTTGGCCTGTTTCCTGTGTAGTCCTCAGTTCTGGTGCACCTGGCCAACTGATCAGTCCTCTTTTTTTTTTTTCCTGGCCTTCTTCAGTCTGTTATGAATCCAATTCGAGCCCCCATCTTACCATCATGTCTATGAAGCTGTCACAAAAGAAACTCCCGGACGCCTTGTTGAATAATACATATTGCCTTCACGGAGCCCTCACTTGCTATAGAGACCATACTCACAGAGGAAAATGAGGCTAGTCTGCATGACGTGTGGGTGGCTTCTTATGATCACAGACTGGTGGCTGTCCCAGGGGAGGGGGTTTGGGGGACTGGATGAAGGAAGGTGAAGGGATTAACCAAAAAACATATATGTAACACACAGACACAGACAACAGTGGTGATGGCAGGGGGGTGCGGAAAAGGAGGGTGGGGGTCGATGGAGGTGGGCAGAGGTGGGAAATGGGGATGGAGGGAAAATTTGCCTGGGGCGAAGAGCACATGGTGCAGTGTGCACAAAATGTTTTGCTGAGTTGTGTACTAGCGACCTGTATGGTTTTGCACACCAGTGTCACCCCAATAAATTCAATTAAACAAACAAACAAACAAACAAAAACACATTTCTCTTTAAGTTTTCAAAATCATTGACTTTCTGATTGCTTAAGGCCCAAACTTCCCAGCATGGGCTGTAGGTTCTTCACAATCTGGCTCCAATTTATTTGTACACCAGCTTCCTTTCCACCAAAGTCTCTCCTTCTGGTGAAACCAGCCACACGAAACTTTTTGCTGTTCATCAGACATTTGACTTCATTCATGTTTCTGTGACTCAGTACATGCTCTTCCACCCACCTGAAATGCTGCCGGGCTGTTCCTCATCTGTGTCCATCTGGGAGAGTGCTATGAGTTTGAAAGACCTGATAAAATGTCCTTGACTCTCATCTCTGTGCTTTCCTAACACGCTGCATTCACATGCACTGAACACATGGCACCATAGTGAGTTACCCGCATCTCTCTTCTACCAGACCCTGTCTATGGTCTATTCCTCAGAGCCTGGCATGATGCCTGGTACGTTGTACAAGCTCAGGGAACATGTGTTGAACTATTGCAGAGCTTTCCCATGGACAGGCTCTGGGTACCAATTCCGTTTTTATATCGACGTTCTCTCCTGTTTTCACCAACTGGCTCTATTCTGCTGCCATCTTTTCTCTACTCTGCTTTAAATGTTCCTGATAATTTCATTTCCAAATTCCCTCAGTGCCAGTGACCGGAAGTGCTCCTACTCTGGAGATAAACTCTTTAAAACAACCGATTGTCAGTTCACTCCCTCGTCCCTTATCCCGAGTCTCGGCTGGCTCTTAAAGGCACCGTCACACAATGTGAGAAGTATCAGATCTGGGATCTAAAGACCGGGGTAGAAGTCCTGGCTCAAACTCTGCTTGAGCTGTGTGAACTTGGGAAAATAAGTTTATTTCATTGAAGCCCAGTTTCTTCACTTGTTATTTTGAGGGTTATTCCTTCCATTTTTATTACTTTATTCTTTTTAATCATATGTTCTCTCATTTCCAGTGTGAAGACTATTCATGGCTAAGAATTTGGAAACCAAGTAAAAAGTGAGTTGCTTGTATTTTTCCACCTTCTGAGATCAGGACCAAATTGATGTCTGGCCAGCTGCCAGAACTCTGCCCCCATCCACCCTGACATCAGTTCAGCCATCTGCTGAAAGGTCCTGACATGACCCGTAGTTGCCACGCTTAGCCCTCCTGCAGGGGCACTACCTTTCATCTCTTGTTGTGCCCTTCTGATTCTGTCACCTGGTGTGTTGACTACATTCCAGACACCACACACTGCCTGTTGGATTGACTGTTTCTATTACCGTAGCTACCGTGGCTGCTGGTATCTGACCAGCAGGGGTACGGCTTCTCCTGATGTGGCCAATATGATTGCCTCTAGGCTGTCTTTCCAAATATGTCATTTGCCTTAAAATGAAAAGGTCTGCACAGCAGAGCAAGACACCGCAGATCATATGAGTTTTGTTTCATAGTCAGGAAACTGAGGCTTAGAATGGCCAAGTCACTGTGACCTAGATTTTAAGCAGTGGAGTCAGGGCTAAAACTCAGAGGCCGTGGGACTTTCTCTAGTCCTGTTCCACCGCGCCAAAAGGACAGGAACAGTGCCAACACGTTCTGTATTCCTTCCCAACATTGGATAGCATCTCACTCATAATATGCTCAACCAATTCTCCAGTCAATTGAAACGTGTGTGACATTGAAAAATTATGTCAGTTTGGGAATAATTTAGATCAGAATTTAAATATTTCAACAGGAAAAAGAGAGGAATAAACTCCTGGTGAGGAGAATTTTAGTTTTTCCGCTTTGTTTTGTTTTGTTTTGTTTTGGTAGCCCTCTGACATTGATATGGGAGTTCTAATTAACAGGAAAATGGTCATAAAATGGACAAAAGGCTGGTAGAAGTGGAAAATAATTCATTAATGAGGAGCGTATTGCACTAGACATAATTGAGAATTGAGGATTTCTTTAAAAATCTCTCATTCAGGGTAAGATTTCTCAAGCCACTCTGTGTGTGTTTTTTTCACTCTGCTTATATCAATCTCAAGTCAATTATGTCATAAAATGCCAACTTAGTATTGTGAACAGTGCGATTCCTTTAACATTGTTCTCATCTTTGTGCTTGCCCCTGTATCACTTACAATTCTTTCACACAATAAAAGCCTCAAATTAATAAAATGCTTTCTCTTTGAAATTCAGAATGCATTCTCCATGTTATCATTTAATTAATTCTCAAAGCATTCCTGTGTGGAGTGGGCGTGTGGTGGGAAAAGAAATTATTCTTCCCCTTTATGACACATAGGAAGCAGATTTTAAGAGTAGATCATTTTCTTTCTCTTTAAAGGTTTTATTTATTTATTTTAGAGAGGGGAAGGGAGGGAGAGAAACATCAATGTGTGGTTGCCTCTCGCACACCCCCTACTGGGGACTTGGCCCACAACCCAGGCATGCGCCCTAGACTGGGAATCAATCTGGTGACCCTACGGTTTGGAGGCCAGCACACAATCCACTGAACCACACCAGCCAAAGCAAGAGCAGATCATTTTCATCCACAGTGAAACTTGATGCTAATTCAGTTTTGTTCAAAGTTGTTGACTGTATTATTCTACTCCACCCAGTTTTTCAAACAGAGTCATGTTCATGGACTTATTTACTCAAGAAATCGGCAAACAATTATGGGGTGCCAACTATATGTCAGATCCTGTTTTAGACCCTGGGGATAGAGCAGTCAACAGGGGAGAAAATAACACTGAGCTCCCAGAACTTAATTTCTCCTAGAGGAGGCAGACGATATACATAGTCAATAAGTATGGTTGTTCGGTATATTAGAAGGCAATAAATGCTCTGATGAGCAGATAAATCAGAGGAAGGAAAGCGGAACAGGAGTGGGGGGAGGGCTACATAATTTTAAAGAAAATATAGAAAAGGCTGCATTGAGAGGGTACCATTTGAGTCAAAATGGAAGAAAGAAGGGGAGTGAAATCTGAGGGAAGAGCCTCATGGAAGGGGGGGTGGGGAGGGGACAGCCAGTGCAAATGCCCTGTGGTGGCAGCACGTCTGGGGTGTTTAAAGGAATGAGGAGAGCAGTGTGGCTGGAACAGAGAGGGTAAGAGGGAGAGCAGCCCAGAAGAGGTAACATGGTGCCAGGTGATGAGGGCCTCAGAGGTGTTTCGAAGGTGTCTTTTACTTTGAGTGACATGGTATCTGTAGAGGATTTTTTAAATTTTGTTTTTCAATCACAGTTTATATTCAGTATTATTTAGTATGAGCTTTAGGTGTACAGCATAGTGGTTAGACAATCAGACACTTGACAAAGTGTCCCCCCCCTACCCCGCCCCACACACAATACCTCTAGCACCCACCTGGCACCATGCACAGTCATCACAATATCACTGACTATTCCTGCCTGCTGTACTCTGCATCCCTGTGGCTGTTCTGTAACTACCAATCTGTACTTCTCAATCCCTGCACCTTTTCCGCCCAGTTTCCCATCCCCCCTCCCCTCTGGCAACCATCAGTCTGTTCTCTGTATCTATGAGTCTGCTTCCATATTATTTGTTTATTCTGTTCTTTAGAGTCCACATGTAAGTGAAATTACATCTATATCTATACATGGATATAATATCATATTTATATGATAGATGGATGGATGGGGCAGGGCATTTCTTTACATGCCATGCCTAAAAATATATGAAGTTGGTTTTATTTCTTTTTTATTTATTTTTTTGCTTATTGATTGGGAATGATCTCTTAGTCCTGAGCTGGGGTAGACCCCCTGTAGGGTAGAACCTGTATTTAGAGATGCGAAGAAGAAAGCCTGCTTCCTTTAACGGTTCGTCCTTAAGAGGGAATTGTGAAAATGAGTGAGCATGCCCAGCTATTCTCTCCAAATTTCTTAATCCAATTCACATCAACTTCCCAGGAGTACATGAGGCAAAGGGGAAGAGGTAGGTTTCAGCTAGAGCAAGTATGTTGAGGAAATACTCAGAGAAGTTGAAAAAAAAGGGCAATTTTGCTGAAAATGATTTTCCAGAGAGTGCCCTGGAAACATTTTGGGAACTGGGGGAGATAGGGAGATGGGTCAGAGTAGGGTGTATGTACAGTGGTTTGGGACAGAAATCTTTTCACCGTGGTATTTAGAACAGAAGATAGGTGGGACAAATGTTTGTTCCATGAGGGAACCCTGGCAAGGCCTGGGTGGGGCTGGGGACATGCGTTGGTCCAGGGCTCGGGTCCTTGGTGGGAACAGATGTCCTGCTCATGGGTAAGTTGTCGTCTGCTTAGACCCAGGCAGTTAAGAAGCTTGATTAACTGCTGTCTCTCTTGTCCCCACAGCTGAGGAAGGAACACTGAAAGCCAGACACAAGCTTCTTTACTATAATCAGGGCAAAACGGATGTTTCTCCTTCACGTCGTTCTCGTCCTTACGGGAGAGTGAGTGACAGCAACCCGGAGAACAATTCTGGAGGTCAGTACCCAGGCCCTCTTTGAAATTGCTAGTGGCTGAAAACAGTGGGTGCGGGGACATTCCTCTGAGCTCCTTCTGTCAAAGGGGCAAGCCAGGCACTGGGGGTGGTCCTTCGGTTTCACGGGTGGCAAGATTTCCACCTCAAGCTGGCAGCGCACTTCTCCAACTTGGGAAGAAACTGTGGAAGCCACAGGCAAATGAGCTGGGCGGCTCATTTGGTCCTGGGACCATGTCTTTCACTCCTAGGACTTATCGCTATCTGTCCATTCTGGTTATTTAACTACAACGATAACAGGTCAACTGCTTCCCTCATACTGTCAGCAGAGTCACCTGGCACGGATGAATGCAGCCAGCTGGCTGCATGGGGCTCGCCCCATCCATCCGTCCATCCATCCATCCATCCATCCATCCATCCATCCATCCACCCACCCACCCACCCACCCATCGCCTTTCCTCCCTCCCCGCTACCACTGGGCGTTAAGCTCGGATCTCCAGGCCTTCAGCGGCGCGTACACCCGGGCGGGCGGGGTGTGCGAGAACGCGGGCTGATCTCCCCAGGGGAGAGGGTGGGGTGGCCAGGGAGGCCCGGGTGCCCCCGGCGGTGTGGCCCCGCCGCGCAGAGCCCCTTGGAGCACGCACCTTCCGACGCCGGGGCCCACGTGATCGCCCCTCCCCCCCGCCTCCCAGTCGCGCGCACGGGCCGGGCGTCTTGGCTCCCGCGCGCGCTCTGCTGGTCCCAGCGCCCAGGCGGAGAAGCGGGGGAGGGAGGCAGCCAGCCGGGCGGCCGCGGGGAGCGAACGCGAGCGGCAGCTGCAGGACCGCCTGTGCACGGCGGCGGCGAGGGTGGCGGTCGCCTAAGCGGCGGGAGCCGGGACGGCGCGGATTCCGCGGCCACCGAGTGTGATGAAGCTGCCCTGCTTCGCTGCTCTCCTTGCTGCCAGCTGACACCGCCTGCACTCAAGCCTGCCCCGGGTGGGAGAAGCGGCGGGGCCGTGACCTTGGCCGAGGAGGTAAATAGGGGAGCTGGGAGGGGAGGAGGCGGTGCTACCCCAGCCATCCAGGCCCCCGCCCCGCACCCACCTCTCGCCCTGCGCCGCGCGACCGCCCGCGGGGCCCCGCGCTCGCCGCGGTCCCCGGTGCTGAAACTGCTGCCCGGTTCCTGCGGCCGCGGCCGGCGCGGGGCACAGGCTCGCCTGCCATTTGTGCTGCCGTGAGAGACGAGCCCGGGAGCTGGGGCTTGCTTGTTGCCTCCTGTTGGATGGTTGCTCTGAGGCTCCTCAGTTAGGTTGCTTCCCTGGGGGAGCGCGCTAATTGCCTTCAGGTGGGGTTGAACTCCCACCAGTTCTTGTTGCCGGGGTAGATCCTGATGCCTTCTTGCAGAGACTGGGCGCGACTACGTCCTGGCTGCCTAAGCACAGCGAGGGGAGAGGAGAGGAACCGGCGGCTGGCAGCCAGGCAGGTGAAAGTAGCAGAGGCTCCCCAGCCTGTGGGTGGGAGACGGGCAGGAGAAGAGGAAACACCTGCACCGGGGAAGGGCGTCGCCACGCGCCTGCATGTGGGGGAACTGGACACACACCTGGGGCAAAATGTGCTGCACCTGGTGTCTCCTTTCTTGCCCTTTTGGGAAAATATTGAGTGGACGTGCAGGTGTTGGGGGAGAAAACTCTCTGGTATGGAAATGGTGACCGTGGGGATTTCTTTTTTTTCAGGCGAGCGCCAAACCCTCTTTAAAATAAGTGTCCAGAAAATCACTTCAATGTAAAGCCATAGCCAAATGACGACTTTAGCCAAAAGTCGGTCATTTCTTACAGTTCCCTGGGGTTACTGCAGATACAGATTCAGTTAAAAAAACGCCAAACAACTGCTCATGTGCCACTTCCCCCGGCCAGCCCCAGCATGTAAGCATGCTCCCTGTGGGGTGGGTGCTGTGGATGGTGAGGATGAATCCAGAGCGTCAGCCCCCCCTGAGCACGGCCGTTCAGATCTCACTGAAGTCCCACTAACCCTTTGCAGCGCGGACCGATAATTCCTGTATCCCGGAGCGAACCGAGTGTGGGTGAAATGGCCCAAGGGAATAGTTACGGCCAGACCAGCAACGGGGTGGCGGATGAATCACCCAACATGCTGGTGTACAGAAAGGTAAGAGTTTCTTCACTTTCTTGGACAAAGGGGGAACTTCCGGCTCCCCTGAAATGTTTCCTCAGATGTCAACTTTCTGGCCTGATGGATTTCCAGATCACTAGTGACAGCCCTTGAGGATGATCTGATGTTCTCAAGTGTGCGGAGATACAGTCACCTCTGTCCTCACACTTCTCCTGGCTGCTTCTGCAGGGTTTAATCAGTGGTCAGCAATAACAGAAAATTGGAGCACCCCGCACATGATTTTATAGCATCCTTAATAACTTTAAGAAGCTTTTCCTTATACTCTCCCTAAGCATTTGGGTTATAATGGTAATATAAATGTTTAACATTAGAAATGAAAATAGACCTCTTTGCAGTTCTGCGAGTGTGAATGTGTCTGTGGATGTACGGATGGTTTAATGGTTTTACTCCTAACGAAACAATTCTGGTTGTAAGTTTTTCTTTGTTTTCACCTAAATTATTTTGTACTTTGTGTTATTTTTATGATTTTGCTTATGGGTATTTATGTTATAGTGCCATATGCCCAATACATGAATCTTTCTATTCCAGAGGTTGTGTGTGTGGGGTTTTTTTTGCAACAAACGGATCTGATGGTTTTATGCATTTGATGAGAATGCTATCTACAACCAAATTGTAGACATTGAGCCACTGTAATAACAATGTATTTGAATATTGTGCATGTTTCAGAGTGGTTGCTTAGGTAACTTCACTCTGGTGCTAATCAACAATATTACTGAAATTAAGGAGGCAGTATTCTTTATTCAACTTTTGTACCAGTCCTTTCTATTGCAGTTTATGCTGGGGTTGCTTTTTTTCCTTTAGCAGATTAGCTGTAGTGCTTATTAGGAAGGATTTCTTTAGTTAACATTAGCAAGGGTTAACAGGAAATCACACCTTGAAGCCAAGAAAATTTTAAAGACTTGAATGAGCATGAGCTCATTGAAAAGTCAGGGTGGGTTTGCATGGATTGATCTTTCAGTTACAGGGTCAGGACTAGTCATGAATAAAGATGGAAGGCTATGTGCTTTCTGGACCAGGTCAAAACTTTCCTTCCTTGCAGGCCAGGGTCAGTCAAAGGTGATGATGAATATGTGTTTGAGGGAATATTATTATTGCTGGTGTGCGGATGCGTAGGCATATGGACCCAATGCTAGCTGTTTTTTTCTCTGGCCTTATGCACAGTTCTATACTGTGTGTCTGTGAATACAGTTTTATGTGTCTGGGACAATATAGTATGATAGGAAAGAAAAACATAGAGATTAGTTGCCTATGTATCCTAAAGCATCCCATCTGGATAAAGCAAGAAAATAATAAACTTGAGCCTAAATCATTACTATCGTATTTCTGTGGTGATTGCAATAACTGGATATTTGCCCATTCTATGTAGAATTGGTTCTGAGAACTCTTTGGGAGCAGTTTTGTGTTTAAAGATGATTTACGATATTTTTATTGTTTGGCATGAGTTTGTATTTTACAATATACAAGGTATGAGAATTATTAATTCTGTCTTATCGGTGTGTGCCATGTAGAGAGTTGAACTTTTGGATGAAAAATGACGGTATTTAGCTGGGTCAAACACTACATTTTCTCTCTGTTTCCTCATAAAAAGATTGGGGCTGAATTGATTAGACAGTTATCTTGATTAGAAATAGACATAATATGTCATCAGTCCATGTGTCTTATTTAGTCAGTTATCATGAAAATACATTAAAACGAGGCCACGAGGTTTTGAAATAGTTACTGGGTTATTTAGTATATGTGAGCTTCGTGTTACTAATTTTGAATTGACTGGATAAATTGCATAGCATTAGTGCTACTTGTAAATGATCAGACCATGATGACTCCGGGAAGAGAATACAACACATCATTCTTTTAAGTTTTATTGTTTTGCTGGTTAAGCTGGGACTTGTTTGTGCTATTTATTGTGACCTCCTTTTATTAGCTATGTGTTTTGGGTAATGCCACCTATAATTTATTTTTAGAAAAGATTTCCCTGATAAACAGTTATCGGAACAAATATCTTAGCTCAGTATAAATAAATATCAGATAATTTATACAAAGAAACACAATGTCCTTGGTTGTCATTTGCCAGTTACCCGGTCAAATGGTCCCTGTCTGTGTGTGCACATATAATATGACATCATGGATTGCATGTGACTGTTTTGTCTCGGTTTTTTTTTTTCTATCTTATGTGGTCTTTACATTTAATATCTTCGTAGTAGAGGTCAAATTTTAATTTGGAGAGGGCTATGGGGCAAGCAGTTCATCCGCTCCGTCTGAATGAAAGAATGTGCACTGTTACAAGTGCTTATTAATCGTGAAATCCATCAAAGGTTTGGAAAAGAACTTCAGTCCCACGGCACATTGCTCAATCAGAGTGGAGGGGAGGGATAGAGAAAGTGTCGTTTTATTGATTCATGCCAATTTCCCACCTCTGCTTCACTGTCCAGACAACTCTTGCAAGGGGCTTCTGAACTAACCCCCTTCCCCCCGCCCTCACCCTCAGGAACCTCTTGTTTATTGCCAGATTCTGATGACTTACTTACACCCTAAAGATGAGTAAATGCTGCTTCCATTTTATCCAGGTAGGCTGGGAATGACTCTTAAGAATATTCCTGTGCGGGAGAGGAGACAGTGAGTGCGTGGTTACCAAAGTAGAATTCAGAGGAAAGAGCTCTGGATGCTTGATTTTGTTTTGTTCCCCCGTTGTCCTTCTCTATTTTGATTATCGTCATGTGGATTACAGGAATTCCTCCAAATAACAGGAAGATTCCAGGGATTTTTTTTTCATGAAGAATTCCTTATTATGGAATGAAATGTACAGTGGTCTGAGCTCTGAGATCCTGCCCCCAGAGTGAATGGTACAGGCAGTAGTGATGCTATCGTACAATCAGGGCTGGTACCTGCAAGTCGGTCTCAGGTGCTTGCCAGTAGCTTTTTGACTTCACGTGGAGAATCTCTGTAGGCTTCCTTGGATGTCAAAGATGCATTTAAAAAAAAATCCATGTGGGCCAAATATTTGCCTTACCCATTTTTAAAAAAATTTATGATGCCACTTTTCTCATAAGCAAGTGATCAGGTTAGAGTAGTTATGCCATTTGATGTACTTGAGAACACTTTATTTAAAAGCTCCTAAAATACGAGGCTTGACCACTTTTATTCCTGGGGCTCCCACAGTCCCTTCAGATGGGCCTTGTCGGGAATGACATTAGATGTAATTAAGTTTCTTAATCAGAGGCCCACCTAGCCCTGATTCGTCTTGAATTCGGACTAGCCTCCTGAAACATTTGTAGAAGTGACACATCAGAATTAAGATTTGTTTGTGGTTATGGGCTCAGACACTACTCTCATTCCTGACCTGCTTTGGGCAAAACCCCCATTTCTGGGGCTGGCATCTGCTGTAAAGGACCCCAGGTTCAGGGAGACACGTTCCAGATTTGGTGTCAGGCCCACGTGCTGCCCACTAGATGGTATACATCACTTTTTGTCCAGAAGCTGACATTCCTGTATCTAAAAAACAAAATTTCTAGAGCACCTCCAGGCCAATATTTTATGCTGGCTGGTGTGCTGGCTTCTTACTAGCAAGGATGCTCACAGTGACCAATAATTTCTGATATTATTGTAGCAATCGCTTATGCTCCAGCTGACAGAAAAGAAAATGAAAATGTTTTCCTCACTGTGCGTGTGAGTGGAATGAACGTGTTTTTGGGAATAGCAAACCTGTGAAGTTCACTATGCCCCTGTCCTGCCTTCCCCTCCCCTCCCCTCCCCTCCCCTCCCCTCCCCCT